>JADRCD010216926.1:20871-47066 GCA_019843815.1 Montemys delectorum
AGAAAGAAAGAAAGAAAGAAAGAAAGAAAGAAAGAAAGAAAGAAAGAAAGAAAGAAAAAAAATGAACTATTTTCATAAAACCTAGGAGATAGCCATGGGCCAGGTAAAAACAAAAATCTTTAAAGTGTTGATTGTTATTAGATCCACACACCACTATTTCTGTTGTTACTGCTTTGACACAAAGTCTGATATTGTTGAGCTAGCCTTGACCTTTCTGAACAGCTCAGGATAACGTGGATCTACCTGTCTTCCACCGTGCCTGGCCACTTGTTCATTATTAATGACTTTCCCAAAAGCCTGAGGCAGTTAAAGTGGTTAAGAAAAACTGTCCAATTGTGGCTCTCATAGATCCAGCCAGAGTAAATAAAAGCCTGGCTTCTCCTCACCCCAGGAGCTGGAGGCGGAAACAGGTCATGCTGAGCAGTTCACCTGACATGACCAACGAGCACAGCAAAAGGATTTGAAGGAGGAGACAGTTATTTTGGTTCATGTTTAGTTTTTTTTTTTTTTTAAATCTATTTTCATTTAAATGTATGAGTGTTTTGCTGCATGTATGTCTGTGAATACTGTGTATGTGACTAGTTTCTGCAGAGGTCTAAAAAAGGGCACGAGATCCCACGAAACTCAAGTTGAAAAAAAATAAGACTTTTGACCACCATGTAGGTGCTAGGTCTGGGCATTATGACAGAGAGTGCGGTGAGCAAGCAGCTCTTATCACCCAGCACAAGCCACATGGAGGCACATGCCTGTACTGGCTGCTTCCTCCTTCCTCTTTGTTCCATCAGGGCAGATGCTTACTGGCCGGTGCACACAGGGTAAATGCTGTCAGGGTTAGGTAACTCTCTCTTGTATATCCTCAAAGGAAAACCCGCCAGCATGCTTTCCTACTCTTCTAGGTACTTCTTGGGCTCAGGATCCAGCATCTCAGGCCCACTACTGTCAGCGTTACACAGAGCATCTCCCACACCAGACTCCACTTGCAGCTCTCCCAGTGCATGGGCACCACACATGGAAAGTCCATTGTGCATCACCAAAGCGGCAGCAGCTCTAGCTGAGAGTCAAACTCAAAGTCTAGTTTGAGACTCAACGTAAACTCTTAGCTGGGAATTCCCCTAAAGCAAAACCAAGCTCTATCCTTTGAAGCCACAGAGGCGTGGAGAACACCAAATCCTGTAGCTCTGTAAAATTGTGGCTAGCACTTGAAGCAGACATTGGCATGGTGTGTCAAACACCACGTCGTAAGGCAGCGGTCAGAGCCATGGGATACTTAGGTATTCAAATAACTTCAACCCTTACCTGTCTTGAATTGCATCAGGTAAGTCAGGCAAACCATTACAGACACCTCCCCTATTGTCTCAGGATAAAGTATTTGGCTTCATGGTCAGCTTCCCCTCGAACCCTTCACTCTGACACAGGATCTCACTATGAAGCTCTAGCTGGTTTAGAACTCTCTGTATAGATCAGGCTGGCCCTGAACTTTCAGAAAACAGCCTGGCTTCCTTTTATCTTCGAGGATCAATCTCTGGCTCTGGCTCTCCAAGCTCAGGCATTCTGCTCTGCTTTGCTCCCAGTCCTCACTCTAGTCAGCTAAGCTGCCTGGAAACTTCCTCTAATCGACTGAACCTTTGAGTAAGACCAGCATCTCAGGGCTTGTGCAAAATGTAAAAACCATTTTGAAGCAACATATTTCTCCAGCTTTCCTCATCATGAAGGCTGGGAGGCCAGCCTTCACTGTGTGCACAGAGAATGCCCATGCTCTGGCTTTCTCCACTAACACCGAAACAGCCCTCTCAAAGTGCTGCTCAAAGCATTCTGCAGCATCTCCAAACATGCCTAAATTCCACTTCCAAATGCGTCAGAACCAATCAGAGGAAAGCCCACCAACAACTTCACTTCTGACTTCTCAAATTGTCTATGGCAAAAGCTCTGAGCAAAACAGCTCAAGAGGACAGAGTGTGAACTGTAACTGATCATATTATGGCAGCCAGGCGTGCTGGAACAGACAGAGATGGAAGCCATCTTATCCTGAAACATCACAGACATTTAATCTTTAAAATAACAGCTACGTACATATTTCATGTTTATATTATAGTCTGGCTATTTTTACCTGATTTTTTTTTTTTTTTTTCGAAACAGGGTTTCTCTGTGTAGCCCTGGCTGTCCTGGAACTCACTCTGTAGACCAGGCTGGCCTCGAACTCAGAAATCCGCCTGCCTCTGCCTCCCAAAAGCTGGGATTAAATAAAGGCATGCGCCACTACTGCCCGGCTTTACCTGAATTTTAAACAAGAATCTAAATCATTATTGTACTAGTCTTTTTGTGGAAACTCCTAATAAACCTGCTACTGAAATTCCTACATATTCACTCCACTAAATGTTGTTTAACTGTAAAGTTCATATTAGCATTCTGCTGGTGGGGAAGTAATTTTTCAAAGTCCTAGAGACATAATTGAAACTTAAAATTAAAAACTTATGCCGGGCGGTGGTGGCGCACACCTTTAATCCTGGCACTTGGGAGGCAGAGGCAGGTGGATTTCTGAGTTCCAGGCCAACCTGGTCTACAGAGTGAGTTCCAGGACAGCCAGGGCTATACAGGGCTATACAGAGAAAACCTGTCTCGAAAAGCCAATATATATAGATATAGATATATATCTATATCTATATATATACACACACACACACACACACATATATATAAAAACACATAATTGAAATTTAAAATATAATAGTGAAAACCCACTAAAAAAAGCTAATGGTACAAAACTAAGAAAATTGAGCCATTTAATTAAGAACATTTGAGAAACAGTACTTGCCATCCAACAAGATGACCAGAATGTTACAAGACTGATCATGCTGTGAACACCAAGATTGTGTTAGTTACTGAAAAGCACCATTTCTAGTTGTGGTGTGGCTCAGCCCTTAGCATATATACCTTTAATCCCTCTGGTGTTAGTACACACCCAAACAATGAAGGGAAAGATACTTTGTAGAAAGAATCACCCATGTTTGAAGGTGATGTCTAACTGAGCAGCAGATAAAGTGATGAATCAGAGAAAGATTTGACAGAATAGGATCTGCCCATTTCTCATGAGAAGAGAGAGGAAAGGGAAGCTACCTGTGGGCGGTGCAAGAAGGAAGGAGGCAGTCCTGTCGGGGCAGTTGTACAGTGACAGGCTAAAGACAGAACAAGATAGACGCAGGTGAAGACAGACCGAACCAGAAAACAAGAAGGAGCCAGAAGATTAGAAGCATTGCCAAAGTTAGTATGAGGTCAAGCAGAGCAATTCAGTCAGAGGCTGAGAGAAAAGTCAGACTGAATCAGTCAGCTTGCAGAGGAGTTTGAGCCAGAACAGCTGAGTTAAAGCAGCCAACAGAGATCAGAAAGAGAAAGGGTGAGCTTAGACAGCAGCAGGTCTCAGAGGCTGGAAACACTCTAGGCCTAGATATGATTGTACAGAGGCTAGAAGTTTCCAGAACTAGGCCCAGGTTAGCAGATGCAGGCAGTAAGCCTCAGCGAGGACAATTATACCAGGCTAATAAAAATTACATTTACTGCCAGGCAGTGATGGCGCACACCTTTAACCCCAGCACTTGGGAGGCAGAGGCAGGCAAGTTTGAGGCTAGTCTGGTCTACAGAGTGAGTTCCAGGACAGCCAGGGCTACATAGAGAAACCCTGTCTCGAAAAACCAAAAAGAAAAAAAAAAAAAAATCACGTTTACACCAGAGTTCAGATTCTTAGGTCCCACAAGGTGGAAGAATAAATTCTCACAAGCTATGCTCTGACAGCCACACACACAGCGTTGTACACTCACACAAAATAAAAAGTAAAAAGATAGTAAAAAGTAAGACCAGAATAACATGTTTGACTAGCCTATGAAAGTCTAAATTAAAAAAAAAAAAAATTTAAAAAAGAAAAAAAAAGCCAAACAGGTTTGAAATTTCACATCCATGACAAAGAAAGAGCACAGCAGGGTTTGTCGGAGCCACTGTTTGTGTGGCCATTCTCCACCTCCGCTGACTCGGTTACAGGAAATCATGTTCGTGCAGAGAACCCACGCTACATATCCATCCCTGGGATGTGTATTTTTATCAGCCCTGTAACTTGGAGCCAGAAGCTGCCTCCATAGCTCTGTCGTCTCTCTTGTCACAATGGGACTTTTCATCCAGGAGCCTGACTCTAGTAACTACCTGCCTGTCATAAAGACATGGATTCTACTTTTCAGTTGAATGAAAGCAACTAATAGCTGTTGAAGTTCAGATGAACTAGGTTGCCACATGACAAGATGGCTGATGAAAGAAGAAATACAGTTTAGGGGTACGGCATATGGAAGCTGAGGTTGTAGAATTTCATGTTTAAGACCAGTGTGGATGCCAGGCAGTGGTGGCACACACCTTTAATGCCAGCACTTGGGAGGCAGGCAGGTGGATTTCTGAGTTTGAGGCCAACCTGGTCTACAGAGCGAGTTCCACGACTGCCAGGGCTGTACGGAGAAACCCTGCCTCGAAAAAACAAAAAAGACCAGTGTGGACTCAGGGAACTCAAAGCCATGGTGGACTACACAGAGAAGGCTTATTGTAAAAAACCAAATGTTGCTCCTGCTGTTACCACCGACAGTAATTCCAGCCAACTGCTAACAGCACAAGACAGAATAAGAAGCCACAACTTCAAACTGTTTATTCACTCATTCCATAGATGCAAGCAGAGGGCTCGAGGAGCCCAGAGCACAAGCAGCCTATCCCTGCCTCTCAGCTCATGGGCTGGAGTGGAAGGAAGCCAGGGCTCAGCCTCAGCACATCGCACTCTCCAGTTCAGGCTGCCCGTGGTACTCTGGCACTTAACTTTGTTCAATGATAAAACTGTTTTTGCTGCTTTTCTGTATTTCTGGAAGTTTTTTTAGATTGTGAAGAGATTTAACTTTTTGGCCACAATCTGGTAATTAAGAGACTACAGCTGCTAGCTGAGAAAGCATCAATTACAAGAGGTGCCTTTTTTTCCTTTCCAGTCACTGAGGACTCAGTGTGATTAATCCTCCAGTTTGACGACAGTGTGTACAGAGTCCAGGGCTCAGGACTCAAGTGACACAAACCTGAGTCTGTGCTTTACCCCTGCTGTCGTCAGACCAAGGGCATTGTCACAGGCTTATACATAAACAGAGTAGAATGTTCCAGCAATGGAACTCTCTGAGAGTTCCCACCCTAGACACCCGGGTTTCCTCTTCCTTTTCCCCCCAGGGCTTCTGTCCATGACTTCTCTTGTCGGCTCCCTGCCCTTCAGTTGGGACTATACCAGAGCCCTCACTTTCCCAAGCAGTGGGCCTCTACATGGTTTCTTTTGGCTGTGGATTCGCCCTTGACATTTTTGTTTTTCATTTCAGAAATTCCCATAGGAATCTAGAAAAGATAAGACGTCAATTTCTCTTGGGAACAAGGAAAAGCTGGGTGAGAGAAGAGAACTCCTACAATGGAGCCTGTGGGGCGTTTCTGACTCCAGTACTTGAGGGGCAGAAGCAGATGGCTGGCCTGGTCTACAAGCAAATTCCACGACAGCCAGGGCTACAAGGTAAGACCTTACCAAAAACAAAACAAAACAAACAAAACGAACCACCAATAAATAAATAAATAAATAAATAAATAAATAAATAAATAAATACCAACCAACCCAACCACGCACACAGCGAAGCCATGAATGAGCCCCAAGAATCAGGCAGATGAGGCCAATGCATGTGTGATGACTGGGGAAGACAGAGAGAAGCTACCAGAGAGCTGAAAGGCTGGACTTCTGCTCTTCAGAGAGCAGACAAGCAAGCACACTGAGTTTTCACTTCTTGCTTTGCCATTATTCATAAGGTGGTCAGTGATGGCATCCAGGTGAGCACTGTTGGTACTAGCTATAACATCTTCATTTATTTCTCCCTATTTACATTTTACTTCTAATTTTATCTTAATTTCTCCCATCCTCTGAAGGTGGATGCTGAGGCCAACAAGATGAATATAACTTTCTTTAACAATATATTCAATTAGTGGTTTAAATTTCCATCTTGATATCACCTTTGCAGTGTGCTATGCATAATAAATCCTCATCCAAAATGCTCATATTTTACCCCTATGACTCAAACCTTTGTGTGGCAAAGTGCCCTTGTATATGTAGTAAAATTAAGCATCTTTGGATGGATAGGAATTAGACACCATGTAATCAAAATGACCTACTGGGGAGGGGGGAAGCATGGCTCAGTGGTTAAGAGGCCTGGCTACTACTCTTCAAGAGGGAGGGCCTGAGTCCCCACATGACAGCTTTCTGTAACTCCATTTCCAGGGAATCCAACAGACAGACAGACAGACAGACAGACAGACAGACAGACAGACACTGCAAATGTAAAACACCAATGCATTTAAAAAAAATAAAAAGGCCTTTTTAAGTAGAGGAAGCAGGAGAACTGAGGGAGATGTGAGGAGGGGCCTGGCCGGCAAGGAACAGTGGTTGAGAAGGCAGGAGAGCGGTGGTGAGGTCTGGATGACTGCAGAACAGCAAGCAGGGATTCATGAACAGTAAAGAACCTTTTATTTATGTGCACACGTGTGTGTGCCACGTGTATGCAGGTGCCCGCAGAGAAAAGAATAGATGGTTTGGGCCTTTGGAGCTGGAGTTACAGGCACTTGTGGAATACTTGGCTTCTTTCTTGTTTGGGATTCAAACTCGGATCTTCTGAAAAAGCAGCAAGCACTCTTAACCGCTGAGCCTTTCTCAGGCCCCGAGAGGAAACATCTGAGGGAATAAATACGCCCATGATCTGGGGAGTAGACTGTTGATAGTACACCAGGAGAACATGTTCAGAAAGGTTGGAACCATTTACTGAAATCTATGTAGTTGTATGTTCAGTGACGTGATATGCTAGTCAAACACTGTATCCGTGCACGCTAATAGCTCAGACATGCTTTATGGGTGTAGTTGTATGTTCAGGGACGTGATATGTTAGTCAAACACTGCATCCGTGCATGCTAATAGCTCAGTATGCTTTATGGCACAGCAATCCTTTTTATGAAAAGAATAAGTCTGTGCCCCAAGCAGTGAGTTCCAAGACACAAATGTCAACTAGACTAATGCCCATCTCAATGAACTAATCCCCCGACCGCGGTGACCTTCGTCTGCAGCAGTCTTGGATGAACTTTCCCAACCACAGAGTCCCATGATCGTCAGAGCAGACAAGCACACTGGTCTGTCTGCACAGTGCACAGGCTGGCCTGGCTGGGAAGGTACTTCCCTTTCACCACATTTGTTAAGGAAATTCCTCCTGGGGCTAGAGCTATGGCCCCGGAGGTTAAGAGCACCTGCCCTCACAAGCCTGCAGAATTGAGCACCCACATACCAGGCCAGGAATCCCACAAATGCCTGCAACTCTAGCTCTGGGATTTGATAACCCTCTTCTGGCCTCTGAACACTCCAATGTTACTTCTGAAACACACCAACAAATTTAAACAAACCTCATCCCTTTCATGTATTCATTTTATTAAATATTGTCCTATTTAGCTCCCCAAAAGTTAAGCTTACATTCTATCTTACATATGACTTCTTACACTTCTATTCTTGCAGGTGTTTCAAGAATGTATTAATTATTAAATTATTGACTAAAAATATCAGAAAGTGAGGGGGCTAGACATGGTGCTGCACGTCTTTAATCTCAGCACTCTGGAGGCAAAGGAAGGTGGGTTTGGGGGCTAGAGGCCAGCAGAAGTTCCAGGATAGTCAAGGCTACATAGAGATACCCTGCCTACACCTACACCTACACACACACACACACACACACACACACACACACACAAACTCATGATGTTTTCCTACTTTTATGACTATGAAATATGCTATTTATTTCCCTTATGAAATTTGTCAGTTAACTATCTCCCCTATTGATTCCTGTCTTGGTTTGCATTTCTTCTCATCTAGTAGTAGTTCTGGGTAAGTAATTAATCTTTGCGTGCGTGCGTGCGTGCGTGCGTGCGTGCGTGCGTAGCCCTGCCTCTCCCTCTCAGTGCTGGGATAAAGGCAGGATTGGGAAAGTCGGGGTGGCTATGGCAGCATTTAGAAGGCCGAGGAGAACAAGTCCAAAGCCAGCTCAGGCCATGCAGAGATCTGCTCAGAAGACCAGAAGCCCACACCACCCAGGAGACAGCTGGGTATGTGAGCTACTATTCCATTCTGGTTACAGACTTGGAGAAGTGCGCCCGAAGGTTCATTACTGCTGCTGTGGGTGGGGCTGTCCGTTTCACAGCACAATGGGAATGCTATGGGCTACTGTGATAGATTCTGCTAGCCTTCTGGAAATAACTGCCCTTAACAGGGTTAAAACAGAAGGAGTTTGACCACGTGTGTAACATTTTGATAAACTAGGAAAATCCCTATGAATTAACTTTCAAGTAGACTCCCAAGTACAAGAACATTATTTAATAGCTGATGGTACACTCTGTTGATCCCAGCACTGGGAGGCAGGAAGAGGCGGATCTCTGTGAGTTCAAAGCTACACTTGCTTTACATAGCAAATTCCAGGCCAGTCAACATGTGAGACAGCTGGTTCAAAAAAGAAAACACACACACACACACACACACACACACACACACACACACACCACCAACAACAACACAACAACAACAACAACAAACCCCAAGTGTATTTCCCTTAATTTTTGTTAGTGAGTGGAGAGCTTGTCATTAAGGTCTACGGAAAAGCAAAAAAGAAAGCGACTGTGTCAGAGTGGGCGAGTGGGCGTGTCCCACAGAAATGTGGTACTCATTTCCAAGAATGAAAAGTCAACACCTTCTAGAAGTCATTTTAATTTATTAGTGTGTGTGTGTGTGTGTGTGTGTGTGTGTGTGTGTATACACAGAGGTCAAAGGACAGTTCTGTGGCTCTCTCTTAGTACCTTTACGTGGGTTCTGAGTTCAGGTCATTTCACTAGCCTTTGCAAAATTATTTTCTTTGAATTAAGTTTTTTTTTAAAAATGATAATTGAATTAGAATTCTAAGCAAAGAAGTCTTTATAAGTAATTTACAAGGGTCATGTCTTACTGCAAAAATCATTAGATTCTCATTTTACTCTCATCTGTTTTGATGGAAACACGGTGGTCTGTCTCAGGTTTCCTTTTCCCTCCATTTAGCCTTGAAGCCCTGACCTGCACTTTAGGACAGGATGACAGCAGGTGTTCTGTGCACAGCTCCCGACTGCTCCCTGAAGTGCTGTTTCAGCACGTGTGGATCCAGACAGTCCCGGCCCTGCGCTGTCTGTCACAACTGCCATATTAACATCCATCCTAACAGCTCACCCTCCTGCTGTCCCTGGAAACAGGCCCTCTGGATCATCTGGTTTCTATAACAGATGTGGAGATGAAAATGTGTCGGTCACACCCACAGACTTCCGAGAGCTCAAGTGCAGCAGCCTCTGGACAGAAGCTGATCTTAGAATCTGAGTGTGCCCAGAGAGTAGCTGTTTGGCACAGGACTGCCATGGCAGGCAGAGTAGTCCCAGGCATCATACACACTTGACTCCAGCATGAGTAGCTAGTTCTGAGCCGTGTGGATTTAGCTGATTACAGCTACATCTGAGTGTCTCCTGTTACAGGGCTCTAGTGTCTGTCAGGTGGCAGCACAGACTCCGCCACAGTGTAAGAATTTTACCCAAAGCTTAAGTCCTTATATGCCTCCTTCCTCAGGCCATTTGCAACTCTCGGCCTACCTTCCTATCAGGCACTCAGTTCTGCTTTGCATTCTGGACTATTTTAAGTATAATTTCAGTTGACTGTACTCTTGTGTAAGACTCCCGTAGTCCTAAGCCGTCAGTACTTCCATGGCAGTGAAATCATTAGGTCGCTGCACTTAGGAACTCCTCTTCAAAACGCTTCGTTGCTTCATTTTCTGCTGAGGCACAATGGCTGAAAATTTAGCTTCTATTTTTGGGTCAGCATCAGGTCCATTTCCTGCTCTGTTGTGCCAAAAATGTTCCACATTTCATTATGTCCTTGCTCTTCTATACAAAGGCTTACGTGCAAGGTGAGTGTGCTGTGAGTTTAAGCCCTTTCGTGGAAAGGGAAAGGGCTGATCTCACTGATCGAATTTAATAAAGTGCCCTAGACAACAGCAGGTGTTTACTGACATTCCAGGAAAGATCAAAAGTCCATCTAAGGGCAGAAGGGTATGTGAGAGCTAGGACGTTTACTAGTACGTTTACTAGTAACAGAGCACAGTTCCAGAGGTAAAAGGCTTACCTACCAAGCCTCACTGGCCCCACTTCCCAACATTGCTCCGTGTTCCCTGCTCCTTCCTCTGAATCCCAGCTCCATGTCCACCCTCATCTCTTACCGGTAGAAGGTGGGATCTGGAACCCACACAGGAGAACAGTGTAAGTAGTGTTTGTCTGTTGGCTCATGGCATGTATGCTATGTCATTAGGCCCCTGCAGTGAGCCCAGGAGCATGCTCCCCCAGCTTCCCAAGCAGCTGCTCTGGCGAGTTCGAATTTAACAAGTCTTTCAGCACTCCTCTTACCATCATGTTGACTGCTGTTTACTTCAAGGTAAATGTGGTACAGACGCAAAGACATGGATTACTACAGCCCTAGCTCAGAAATCATAGACCAGCACAAACGGTCTCTGATGCTCTTCATCTCTGAGTGAGATGGGTACCATGAATTCAGAAACCCAGATGGAAAACCACCCCTTCTACTTCTCTGAGTCCACACCTGAGGCCAACAACCTGCTTTAACTTTAACTCAACTCAATGTGAGCTTCACATTCGAGACAGGCCATTATGGAGCCCCTAGTCCCACAGCTCCTCACTTTGTCCATCTCAGGATTTATACAATTTAACTTTTTTTTTAGGGGGGGGTGGGGAGCTGGGGAGGTTGGTCATTTTGAGACAGGGTCTCACTGTGCGGCTCTGGCTGTCCTGGAACCTACTATGTAGGCCTTGAACTGCCTGTGCCTCTGAGAATTCAAAAGAATCAAGACATGTTTTATTAGCACATGCTAGAGCTCATGTCTATAGAGTATTTGCATCACATGCCACCCTCTCCTCCACTCACCTCTTACCCTGCCATGTACATCTTTTGCTGGTAGAAGTCTAGAATTTCCTTACAGGTTATATGATGTGGGAGTCACACATAGATGTAATTTAAGCAGCAGGCTGAGCCAGGCAATAATGGTGCTCATCTTCAATCCCAGCACTCCAGAGGCAGAGGCAGGCAGATCTCTGTGAGTTCTAGGCCATCCTGGTCTATAGACTGAGTTCCAGGACAGCCAGGGAGGGCCAAAAAAAGCTCTCCTCTCAAGAAGACAAAGAATCAGGCCAGGGAGGTGAGTATAAAGTCTACTTCTGCCACAAACTAAGTAAGAGGCTATCATGAAGTCCATTTTCTCTGTGGTAGTAGGGTTGTTGTGAAGGCTAACAAAAGACAACACCACAGTGCTTCAAAAATAGCAAGCCTCAGGCTAGAGAGATAGCTCAGCGGTTAAGAGCACTGACTGCTCTTCCAGAGCAGTTCAATTCCCAGCAAACATAGGGTGGTTCACAACCATCTGTAATGGGATCTGATGCCCTCTTCTGGTGTGTCTGAAGATAGCAATGCATTCACATAAAAAGTCTGAGAAGAAAGGGAGGAGAAAAAAGTGCGGCCCCAGATTCTCAGCCCCTGAGCTTTAAGATAGCGCATTTTCAGGAAGGCATGCCAAATCCATGCATCACAAACATGGAAGGGCAGAGCTCAAGGGCCTAGAAAGGATGGCTCAACAAAAAAGGCAGGAACACACAAGGACTGGGCTGCACTGAGCTATCTCTCCAACCTCAGTTTTGTTTTGTACAAAATCAGCAAGAAATAGTATTACTCAAGTACTGACAGGCTGCTTGGCAGACGCACATCGAGAAGTTACACGTTATAAAAGAATCCTGTTTCACAGACGTGAGGACAGATCTGTCTCTTCTCTCCGTAACTTACTGCTTGGTTTACTGAATCACACAGCACATACACCACGGCACCACAGGTCTAACTGTATGTGTGGGCTAGTTTTATGTCAACCTGACACAAGCTAGGCTTTTGGGAAGAGGGAACCTTAACTGAGAAAATGCTTCTATCTCATTAGTCTGTGGGGAAGCCTGCTGGGCATTTTCTTGGTCAAGCTGGTCTTAAGAGTACATAAGAGAAAAACCCAAAAATACTGAGCAAGCCAGGAGGAAGTCTGTAGGCAGCCCTCTCCTCCATGACTCTGCCTCCTTATGTCTGCGCTGACTTCCCTGTATCATAGACTACGAACTTGATGAAATGAACACAGTGGTGTTTGCTAAAGCGCTTTTGATGAAATGAACACAGTGGTGTTTGCTAAGGCGCTTCCCCAAAGGCTTTCATCATGAATGATCAAGTCCATTTGTTTAGGTTAATACTTGAGAGGTTGGAGAGTGGGAAGCCAGAGAACCTTCCAGAAAACCCCGGGAAGCTCAGCGTAGGGTGGAGCGGCAGTGGCTCATACACAAAGCTAGAGCTACAAGGCTTCTGTCGGAAGGGTACACCTTAGCACACATTATACTCACTGATCCTACCTGTATGAGGAGAAGGTGCAACTGTCTCCACAGCAAGGGTGATGCCTGAGAAAAGGCTTTATAGAAACAATGAAATGATCTGGAGACTACAATGTAAGTAATGAGTACTTATACTGAAACAGGAAAGGCGAGACTCTCCCACAACTTGTAACTTCATGACAAGCCAATCTACATGCTGACAAACATACTCCCTATTGCCCAGACGGTTGACAGCTGCCGTGGCAACAATTGAAAAGATCCATTAAAAGGTGTGGAGACTTGCTTCTGCAACCCTAGCCAGGAAGACTTCTGTGAGTTAGAGGCCAGCCTGAGCTACACAGTGATCTCCACCATAGCCCAGAATATAGTTGAGATGTCTCCAATATATACATTCAAATTCCTGTAAAAACAGCCCAAGGAGATTATGGTCTCTAGGAGACAACCATCGTCACTGCCATTTCTTGGTTGTGTTTGGTTTTCTTCGAGGCAGGTGTATCCCTAGCTGACCTAGAACTTGTTCCAAAGTCCATGTAGCTACCTACTAGTGTCAGCCTCCTAACTTGGGGATTACAAGTGTGTACCACCACACACAACTGAAGGACATGAAGTGACACTGAATTCTCTCAGGTCCTGAAGGAAATGAGATTGTGCATTTTCTTGCAGTACTCGAGGCTTCGGTGTGCAGTGGGAAGCAAGCAGGGCATTAGATAGAGCAATTCCACAGGCTGGCTGGAGGGTGTGTGAACAACGGATCTGTGGCAAAGAAAGGTTACTCTGAGCACGACATCTGCGTAAGTCATCAGATGTGCACCTAACTATCCAGCCTTTCTGTAGCTCACACTTGCATGGCCACAAACAGCTGGCAGATGCCTCCCATGAAGGTCCAAGTGGGACTTGAGCTATTAGAAGCTTGGCGATATTTCTACCAAGAAACACTTAAAATAAAGTTTTATAAACTTAAGGTATCTTTATCTGCTAAATTATCAGGCAAATGACTTTTACAGCCCTGGGAAATGAAGCATATTGAAATATGTGCCTGTCTAGCACAGGAACAACAATTATTTGTAAACAAAACTCACCTGCTACATGTACCAAAGTCAAACTACACACAATGAGACAAGGTGCAGAGAATGGCTGTGCCGACTTGGACAAGGTACTGCTTTCGTATTCTGGGCTGCTCACTGCAGGATCAGACCAGTAAGCTCTAGGAAAACTTGGGGGTTAAAAATGTTGAAACTCTGAACTAAATTTTGATAAAAAATTTCATGCTGGAGAGATGCCTCAGCTCTTGTAGAGGACCTAAGATTCATTTCCCAGCACCCACATGGCAACTCACAACCATATGTAACTGCAGCCCCAAGGGATCTGACATGGCTTCTCACCGCAAGCATGCATGTGGTATCACACATGTGCACGAGAGCGCACACAAGGTGATCTTAAAATTTTTTTAATCAGATCCTAGGTAATACTAAAAATCAAACTGACTTGAGGAAGACTATAAAAATTTCAAGATAAAAGTAATAGATAAAAACTTAAAAACTTTCTTTTCAGTCTAACTGAGACAGGGGTCTATGTTTACACATGGCAGATAGCCTGGACATCACGTTGCAGAAAGAGCAGCCTCAAACTCAAGAGTGACTGAACCCTTCTGCCTCCATCTCCAAAGTGCTGGAGTTATAGGTGTGCACTATCACTGCCAACCTAAAGTGAAACTTTTAAAAAGTATCTAACCAAAGGGGGCTTTGTTCTTCAAGAGCAATTGTAACCTGTGATGCTTTGCACCATTTCCCTGACTGGTCCTCCACGCTGGACTCAGTTATACATGGCTGGCTGGGTTAGAATCCTGAGAGGACAGGGCTGGGTAGGAGCGAAAGACCATGCTAACTTCCATTCTAGTTTTGAAGCAACAGAGAAAAAGACTGAGGAAATGAGTTTAAAAACAAAACAAAGTCAACATGCGTAGAGACATATACCTTGGAGGCATTTAGTGTATTTTAGACAATGGAGTAACTCTTTTGCAGGCTGTACTAAAAAAACAAGCACACCACTGAAGAAATCAGACTAGGAATTTCAGCATTCATTCGATGTTTCTGGAAGTCAAGGAAAGTAGCCAATTAAAAAATAACTCCAGCACTGCATCTTCCTCATAGGCAGCAAGCGCACAAGCATTAAGGGCAGAGCGGCTTACCTGGGGCAGGGCTCCGGCCTGAATGTAAGGTCTGGGAGTCTGCAGTCTCCTCTGCTCGCCCAGCTGCCTCTGCCTCTGCTTTGTCCGGCGTCTCCTTTGCATCCTTGCTAAGGCAAGTTCTCAGGCTTTCTCCCTCTTCGGTGGCAACTCTCTGGACGTCAGTGGCAACAGCAGGAGAACGAGCAATGGCGGCAGATAGGACAATAGGAGGACAAGGAGGTGAAGCGGGGGGAGTTGGAGGAGCTGGGGAGAAGGAAGGCAGCGTGGGCGGGGCAATGGAAGTCGAGGTACACTCCACTTTCATTTCTTCCTGGGGATGTTCCAGAATCTCCAATTCAAGAGTCAATGGCAGCACTTCCTGTCTCACCATGTCCACAGTGTTCTCCTTGGCTGGTAATTTTTCACCAACTCCATTCATTTCATTAATTAGGATAGTACTAGAAATTAGCTGGCTATCATGAGGTGCTACGTTACAGGATTTCTTGCATATATCATTGTTATCTGTTAGTGAAGGGCCTGATGCTGCTGTGCAAGATGTGGGGCTGGGTACAGGAGGTGCATCTTCTTTTGAGGAAGAAAGTTCACACTTGTCCTCAGCAGTGAATAGTGGCTGGCTGCTAAGGGCAGCAGACATGGGGGAAGGAACTGAGCTCCGGGCAAGTGGAGGAAGGGTGGTGGGTGATGGCGTCCGAGTAGGCTCTGGGGTGGGCTCTCCTGCAGCGGTCTCAGGCATCTGGCCTGCTTGCTCTTTCGTCTCCCCACTAAGCACGAGCCTAAGGACTGTTGAGGGAGACGGGAACACTGGATCTGGTTTTGGCTTTTCTTCTGGGGAAAAAGAAATAAAATATTTTAAGAATAATTTTGAATCATATAATATAGAGTGCTGCCTTACGCCAAGTCTGTCCATCACTTACCCATACTCATGGGCAAGAAAAGAGACCAAAATACTGGACTCCAAAGACACTGGCCTGGTTGTTCTCTAGTTCTACTTCCTAGGTCTTGGTCTCCAGGACACTGACACATGACACTTGCTGAGGAGTAACAACTCACCATATGGTGACATCAGGAGAACAAGAGGAGACCTCATAGAAGCTAATATTAGATCTTCCCTATTCACCTTACTATGCACCCTGGGCTCATGGTCAGTCCTCTCGCCTCAGCCTACGGAATGCTGGGATTGTAGGCGTGGCCACCACATCCAACTCAGCTCAACAATCCTTAAGATAAAACTGCCCCTGTCTCTTTTCTATCTTGTTTCCTCTAACTATTTTTCTAGTACAGACATACTACTATCCAGGTACAACAGTACAATGAACAATAATCAGAAACCAAACTATTATAAACTCCCCAAGCACTTTAGCATCAAAGGTAGTTTCAAAATTAACTTTCGTTTCTCCGAAAAGATTCTAACCAAAATCAGCAGCAGTGTGGAAACAATTATCCGTTTCCTCAGAGGCAACTGAAGGTAAGGCTCCAATAAGCCAATCGCTAGGCATTGCTTCATGGGAAACATTTATGTGTGTGTGTGTGTGTGTGTGTGTGTGTGTGTGTGTGTGTGTGTATACACACACATATAGAGGTATATACATATGTGTGTATATATAAACATAATCTGTGTGTGGAGAAAACAACAACAAATAGAAAATGATTACCATAAAGAAAAAGAAGTGCTAATCAACTGAGTTCCTGGATTCCAGGTGAAGAACATGGGAATCACTGTGAGAGGGAGTTCCCTGATGTCCCCAGCTTGGGCTTCTTACATTTCCAGTTCTCTACAACAGCCAAGTCTGAGAGACTCTCCTCTAATGTAGCCCACACCCACAAAGATGACTACAGCAATGGAAAGCCTGTGAAGGAGAACACTGCTGTGCAGAGCAGAGCAGGAGGCCACGCTAAGGTGAACGCTTCACAGCCTCAGAATTCACTGCCACTGCCGGGCGGGTAGCTGAGGCGTCCACCTACAAAACTGCCCCTTCTCATCATCGGAAGGAAGAGCAGTAAATGCTCAACCCCAAATTTCTCAGATTAAGTTGGCAGGGCAGAAAAAAACAATACATGGGAACCATATGAGTTCATTACACATGTATGTGTTCTGTGTTGATCATGTTTAACAGATATTAATTACATAGCTCTGAGAAACTCCCATCTTTTAGGGCTGCTACACAGGTCACATGCTGTACATGGTAACTTCCAAAGTTACTCTTAGGACCAGCTCCTTAGTCTGTACAGAGTTTATTTACTTCAACATGTCTGGGTGTTGGACACACATTTTTCTTTCATTTGCTGCTCCAGTTTCTACAATGAATGTATCATAATTGTAAGAATGACCGACCAGTGGCCTAGACGGATGCTTGTGACTATGTCTCATGACCACCAAGCAGGTGCCAGGGCCGTTTATGAGAAAGGAGTCAAGAATGGCAGTATCCTCTGAGCGGCAAACCTGCCCCAAATGCCAACAGAACCCCAGCTGGGTCAGGGTGTAGTTACAACAGAATGCCATTTCTGAATGCAAAGTGTACTTTTCCCAAACACATTAGGACTGACTATAGGGACTGCTGTGTCCATCTCTACCAGCGCCCTGTGCCTGGGCAGCAATATGCTGCACTGGCTGAAGTCTCTCTAAGGAACAGAAGCGCCTTAGAGCTCTCTGTTGTCAGAGGTGAACACCAAGTAGAGTCACTCATGCATTTACTAGCTCGCTCTATAAACGTTGTGTCACGGTCTTCATACAACACCAGACAAATGGAAATGGTGCGCACGTCTTCTCCTGTAATGGGATTCTGAGAAGGCAGAGTGACAATGGCAGCTGACGTGTACTTAAGAACCTAGCACAGGTGGGTTAATGGCCACCCGCATTGTTCCCTACATTTCTTTCCCCACCACAAGGACAGACTACAATGTTCATGTCTTATAAAAGAGGAAACTGAGGCTTAGAGATTGGTTCTGGTCCAGAAACTACCGAACTAGCACATGGCTCGAGAGTGACTTCAAACCCCACATTTCTCTACTCGGGGTGAGCCATCAGATGTTTTGAGTAGGAAGGACATTCTGTGACCAAGGCAGACCCTCAGCAGTGATAGATCCATTGATGAGACAGAAAACCAATAGCAGGGCAGAGCACAGACTATTGTCTGGGGGAATAAGAACAGTGCAGTCCCCTAAGCAGCTCCTAGAACTCTGTACATAGAAAAGGCCGGACTCCGCCCAGAGGTGTGGGTACCCACACCCAGCTGACAAGTCTTTTAAGTGAGTGCATTCCTTTACACTTCTTTACCCTAAAAGGAATTTAATATCTGAAAAGCAGCATAAAGAAAAATGCATAATCAAAAAAGAACAGAATAAAAACTCCTACCTCAAGAGCACTTTCTAGCAGCATTTGAGTTGCAACCACAGCGGCAAAAGCCCTTGAGGCTGGGGTGCATTAGTGGGTGGGAAGCTTGCCTAACAGGGTCAATACCCAGGGTTCTATCCTCAATACCACAAGAGCTGGGAGAGGTGGTACACATCTCTAATTTAAGAATCTAGGAGATACGGCAGAAAATCCTGAGTTCAAAGTCATCCTTACCTACATATGGGGCTGGAGGCCAACCTGGGCTTCAGGAGCCCACACTTCAACGTAGAAAACAAACACCAAACAAAATCCCACCTAGTATGAAAATAATTTCACATATTGACAGTCTACGAGAATCCTCAAGGAAGTCCTTGATGTGACAATGACTTCAGTCACAAGGGGCTGCCCATCGATGCTCTAAACCTTGTGCCAATGCACCCACATCTGTACGTCAGCCTGAAACTTTTTTTTTTTTTCTTAATTTAAGTTTCTTCTAAGACAAGAAAACAGCTAAGGGGATTTTAGAATTTTCCACTTTCCCTTCCTGAAAATATATACAGACCTGAAAGTGTCAAAATAGAAATATTTCATATTTTTAAAATTTGAGCATTCTTTTTCCTAAAACAACTTTAACTAATGTTGCCAGGCAGGGCTGACCTCTTATTATCTAGCGTGTCATGGTTGTTCTTGTAAGAATGCCTAGCTGTGGAAGAAGTATGCAAAGAAGATGGATTCCACAGAGTTGTGCACAGATATGCTCAATATGCCCAGGGGGATTACATCTGTACAAAAGTGCCCTAAAATTTTAAGGAACATCTACTGCAAATGCATTCAGCCAGGCATGGCAGCATACACCTACACTCCTAAAGGTAGGAGGGTCACAAATCTGAGTTCCCAAACAACTTGAGCTTCAAAACCAGATCCTGTTTCAAACTTTTGTTTTTAAAGTCCTTTACTCGGTGGAGATAAAAAGCAGTTTCCCGGGCTGGCGAGATGGCTCAGTGGGTAAGAACACTGACTGCTCTTCTGAAGGTTCGGATCCCAGCAACCACATGGTGACTCACGACCATCCGTGATGAGATGCGTCTGAAGACAGCTACAGTGTATTACTCGGGAGCAAGCAGAGGTCCTGAGTTCAATTCCCAGCAGCCACATGGTAGCTCATGGCCATCTGTACAGCTACAGTGTACTCATACACATAAAATAAATAAATTAAAAAAAAAAAAGTAGTTTCCCTCAAGCCTACTCTATCTACCCTCTGCAAAGCCAATGGCTCTGGGACCTGGAATTCAGCACTCAGCACACGTGCATGGCTCTGGGACCTGGAATTCAGCACTCAGCACACATGAACCTTCTGCATGTCTGACTGCTGCCGAGGTGACAGTCTTTAGAAGCAAGCCAGCTAAGGGTTTTTCATCTTTTGGTTTTAAAATGATCTTATAGCCGGGCGGTGGTGGCGCACGCCTTTGATCCCAGCACTTGGGAGGCAGAGGCAGGTGGATTTCTGAGTTTGAGGCCAGCCTGGTCTACAGAGTGAGTTCCAGGACAGCCAGGGCTACACAGAGAAACCCTGTCTCAAAAAACCAAAAAAATAAAAAATAAAATAAATAAATAAAATAAAATAAAATGATCTTATAAAGGTTTAATGCTACTGTCAATAGTCAATGGGGAGGGAGGGTCTTGTATTTCACAGTATCTTTTCACCTGTGGGAAAACTGAAATCAGCAGGTGTGGAGGTTCCTAACTGTAATCTCAGCTCTCAGGAGGCTGAAGAATTAGAGGCCAGCTCACACTGCATAACAAGTTCCAGGCCAGCCTAAGCTACAGTCAGTGTGAGACTTCTTTTAAATAAAACCACCAACCAACAAACAAGCTTTTCAAAAAGCTTGAACGGAATTAACTTGTGTGAAACAAAACCCTTTGAGAAAGTGAAAACATAAAAAATGGAATCATGCTAAAATTAAGAACATTTGCTAAAATAATTATATTTTAAGGACTATTCCAAGTATCAACAATAACATTTTAAAAGTTCTAGGACAGCCAGGGCTGCACAGAGAACCCTGTCTTGAAATACAAAACACTAACAACAACAATAAAAAACCCCAACAATAAACACCCCCAAAAGCTAGCTCTAGTAGATCTGATGAATGTAGACCTCCAAGTGCACACAGTGGTTTCTGCTCACTGGAGAGTGAAGGCAGAAGCAGAAGAGAGCAGGCTCCTGCTCCTGCTCCCTTTCCTACTGAGCACTAGACACAAGTTACACAAAGGTTAAGCTAAAATCCATCAGTCAGGGGAGGAAAAGACCATGTCTCACTTTCAAGGGTCAGTGTTTTTTCTCCAAAAGATTTTGTACTTGCTTTCAATAAGCGCCTGGCAGCTTGTGCTCTGCTCAGTAACAGGAAGCCTGTATACTGTTCCTGCATCTGCAAGAGCTGCTATCATTTACAAGGAGGTGGGAAAGTCCTCCCAAGAGCCCTGGCCCTGGCAGAAGAACTACAAGGCCCAGGGAGCGCCCAGCAGGACATCACAGCTGGGCCTCTGTCTGCTTCCAGAGCTCTAGCTCCTTCTTCTCTCATGGGGCCTGGCGGGTGCCTCAGGCTTATAGGAAACATGTAATCTTCTCTGAGAAATAGCAACTACCCCACTGAATGGTGACAACATACACCTGCTCTTGTAAATCAATAGATAGAGACACATGCTTTAATTACTCTCCTCAAGCTAAGTGTTTACTTTCCCCCTCACAAAAGCTAAGGGTTTACTTACACATAGATAGCAACAGCAAGGCAGGTGAAATGTAAGACCCTTTCCCCTCCCTTCCTACAAGCTCACTTTCTACCTTAGGTTTGCCTCAGGCATCGGACAGGGTCCCGAGAGCAATGTCCTTCGTTCTACAAGAGACTAAAGAGAGAGGGAGGAAACAGTCATACACGAACCTTGCTTCTGGTCGCTAGCTGCAGTGACAGGGGTGCTGGCAGCAAGATGAGCGCTCTCCACAGTCCCATATACCACAGGGCTGTGCTCAGGGACCTGGCTGGGCAGCTGCTGGGATTTGAAGTACAAAAAAGGGTGATAATGAGCGCGCGAACAGAAAAACTAGCAACATGGAAGCCAAGCAAGAGGGGGACAGAGGGGGTGAGAGGTCACAAAATTAAAAGAAAAGCGGGATAGGGTGTGTACAGGGGAGAGGAGGACAGAGGCGGCAGGGGAGGGAGGAGAAGAGATGATTACTATTAGCCACAGCAGAGAAGACAGCACAAGCACCCGCACATCCACTCCAGTGTTCCTTCCAAGCACAGGCTGAATTACAGCAGTACAGCTGCTATGGTGGGAGAGGATTTAACGTCCTCCCAGACTGGTTAAAAGTTGTCAGCTCTACTTGTAAAATACTGAACAAAGCACTCCATCTGCCCAAAGGGGGCAGAGCAAGCATATGAAGGGTCTGCAGTCCAGTGACTGACGGAAATGAGCTTGTGGAGAGGCCCCGTGGCTACCAATGCTGCTGGATCTCAGATGGACTGCAATGCAGAAAGTGGCTGAGGTCCCCTCCACCTTCACTACGGAGCCAGCTTTGTGGAAACCTTGTGGAAACTCTGAAGAAGCAAGTAAAACTTCTGGCTTCTCAGAATAGGAGAAACTCCCATTTTATACTTGGCCATTCTCTGGTACTAAAAAATGCCCGCTAAACCTGGAGCAAGCAGGCTGAGGAACCTAGAGCCATTGTGCAACTGAGAGGGAAGAGCAACACAAGGACAGGCATTCCGGGCAAGTGCTTCCGGAAGCATGGTTACACAAAAGCCACAGAAGAAAGCAGTGTCTCTCCCAAGGATGACAGCCCACTTTGGTAGCTTGGTATCCCATACTGAATTCTACAGAATCCGCCATAGCAGCCCTCCCTACTCCAGGCAGGGAGGCAAGCAGTGCAGGATGATTAAGATATGGGCCACTTAAAGAGGAGGCTAGTAAAATATACTTTCAGTTAAGTGTCTTAAACTTCTTAAAGTGAAACTAGTCAGGCATACTTTAATTCCAGCACTAGGACGACAGAGACAGGTGGATCTCTGAGTTTGAAGCCAACCTGGTCTGCTGAGTGAGTTCCAGGACTGCAAAAAGAAATCCTGTCTTGGGGGGAAAAAGTGGAACTATAAATGTAAAAGATCATTTATAATATATAATAAATAACACTGCTTTCTAGGGTGTGCAAGATGTAATTTGTACACAGCTGTATGTGCAGAGGGTAAAATATCATGAGAAAGGAAATAATGCCATAATTTTGCAAAAGTATTAGATCATCAAAATGCTCATACTGCACAAGTATTTCTCAATGTCGGCTGAGAAGATTAGAGCAAAGATAAAGTCGCTATTTTTATTCTGAACCACAGAGAAAGAAATGGCAACTGCCACAATTGTCCTGAGTCCTTTTTTTCAGGGGCAACAGATATTAAGTAAGAAATTAGGAAGGCCTCATAGCCAAACTTTAAAAGTTAATTCTGTTCAATTCTATGGGCTAAAGACAGATACAGAAGAAAAGGAAAGAATCCAAGTTAATCAATGTTTTAAAAAACAGTTAACTACACACAGAAGAAAACTTTGTATGCTGTGTTAATAAATCCACACACCAGGACCCCAAAGCCCATGAACAAGGCACCCACCAGAGGGCACTGCCATAATCTCAGCGTGGGCACAGAGTGCACAGCGGTAGACCGACCCACTGACCAGCAGCCTTACCTACTCCAGGAACTTCAGGTTCACTGAAATCATGTTTCAAAGAAAAGGTGGGGAGAGTGGCAGAAACTTGAATCACTTTCTTACTGGATCTAGGGTCCATTCTATGAGCTCGAGCCATGCCTGAAATTGCTAAAGTCTCCAAGAACTTGAAACTAGACGGCCATTGGCCCTGGGGGAATATCTACTGCTACTGTTCTGCTAAACGAACAAAGTAACAAAAGGACTCTAAGAACAAATAGCTATACCCATAGACCAGGGCTTTTGCTCAGCCCCCTTCAGAGCCCCTTCCTCTTCAGTAGACAGGAGAAGAAACAGCTGTGGACAAAGTGCAGAGAGTGAGAGACTTCAGACCCTAAACACTACATCTTCATCAAACCCCTTCCCACAGAGATCAGCATCTATGTGGAAGTTGCTCAGGAGTAGACACATATAGACACCATTTTTGGTGGGGGGAGGGAGCAGAGTGATAGGTAAATTCTCCACTGCTAGTGAAAACAGCCAAATTAAATCAGAATGGATTAAATTAAAGGCAGGTTTATTGGGAAGCTGCTCTTGGGCAAGTTCATTGGCCCCAAGGATAGAGGGGGAGGCATTGGAGGGACGAGGGAGAGAAAGATCTCACCCACAAAGAGAAGAGTGAGAAACCAAAATGTAGGAATAAGGGCTGGAGAGATGGCTCAGAAGTTAAGAGCACTGACTGCTCTTCTAGAGGTCCCGAGTTCAATTCCCAGCAACCACATGGTGGCTCACAACCATCCATAAAGAGATCTGATGCCCTCTTCTGGGGTGTCTGAAGACAGCTACAGTGTACTTACATATAATAAATAAATAAATCTTTTAAAAAAAAAGTCAGGATTATATACGGAGGAGCCTCTGGGAGAAGGGCAGCCCAACCTCTGCCCTGGTAAATTCAGGGTTGGGAGCAGGGTCTGCCAGGTAGGAACTGAGGGATGCTGGGAGAACCTGGAGGCCAGCTCTGCATTGATAGGTAAAATATGCACCTCAGCCCCTTGTCTCAGGTCTGAAACTAAAACACAGGAGCTTTCTGTTTCAATTTTTTTATTGTCTTATCATTGAGTGTGTGTGTGTGTGTGTGTGTGTGTGTGTGTGTATCTGAGCATGAATGAAGTTGGTGGATAGGGAGGTGGGGGTAGGAGATAGGAAAGAGTATGACTAAAATATAGGAAAAAAATTACTAAAAAGAAAACAAAAATAAAGATGAATACTGATTATGAGAAAACATGCAACACAGTCTTCAGATCTCCACACATCCTCACATGATGGCCACTTGCACAGACATGTGCAAATTCACACATGCACAATGGCATGAACACATGCATACAGAGCACAGAGCTGAGGCAATGTTTTGAGTGAGCAGGAATTTAAGGCCCCGCCATCTACTGAGTAAATCGTGAGACCACAGCTGAGGAAATCCTGCCCCTGGCTCAGCTGGGTAAGCAAGAACTAAAGGGTCTGTGCTACTGTCACCATGAATACTTCACACTTCATAGTATGAAGAAAATGACAGTATTAACATAGAAATACTTTAATCTCCTTCTTGATTAGCCTTAATCTGGCATAATCTCAATTCAACCACCATGACCCCAACAGAGGCAAACCCCGTGTTCCCAAACCATGAATGTCATGAGCTGCTTCACTTAATGTGTCATAAAAATCAGGAAGTACATTAAATATAGAATCTTAATTTGAGCATCCAGAACCATGCAATGAAAATGAGTTACAGCAGAAATAAATACATTGACACACTCACAGAATCCCAAACCCCTTACCTCAAGTAGGTAGGAATGAAAAAATTGTGCCCAAAGAGTGAGGGAAACGACACTACGATCATAAACATGCTAGACAGTCACAATAGATCAGGACTAAGCCAGCAATCTCTCCTCAGTGCTCCAACAGTTTACAATGCATGCCAATGCTAGGTTCTAGCCTGTTGAACCTTGGTAGGATGCAGGTCTCACTGCTAGGAGAAAACACACAAGACACACACACAAAGGGGTATCTAAATGAGGGCAGAAGATGAGCTTCCAAGGACAGAGGACATGATTTTGTAAATTCTGGTTAAGATGATCACTCTTAATAAGGACTTGGGAACAAAGAACAGACTCTTCCCAAATACAAGAGGAATTCCCCCCTCCTGAAAGCATGTTAACGCAGGTACAGTGGCTCGACCCGCATTTCAGTACTCAGAAGAGCGTGAGCAAGGAGGCTTGCCATAGATTCAAGCATAGCCTGAACTGTGAGCTTGCCTCACAACACAGCAGACAGACAACAACCATAAAGCACTGGAGTGTCTCC
This sequence comes from Montemys delectorum, assembly GCA_019843815.1. Classification (NCBI taxonomy): domain Eukaryota; kingdom Metazoa; phylum Chordata; class Mammalia; order Rodentia; family Muridae; genus Montemys; species Montemys delectorum. The sequence goes on from JADRCD010216926.1 coordinate 45,987, forward strand.
TTGCTGGACTGAGCAGGTAGGCAGCATGGCAGAGTGCCCCTTGACTTCTGAGACAGCACAGTGTGAGGACAGCCTGAGCTCCCGCCCGGGCTGTGGACAAGACAGCAGGAATCTAGACCTGTTCTTCATGCGTCTCTGCATAATGCAGGTACTGCTTCTGTCCAGAAAAGGTGACTAACTACCTACAGTGTTCCAGCAGAGAGTTAGCAAGTGCAGCGCGGGGCACACCAACCAGGTCTTGACTAGTCTATAATGTTGGAAGATTTTGAAATAGCTGGAGGAGGGGAAATCCAGGGGGAAATAAAGTACTGTGCAATCTGTGAAGACCGTGTGGGCTGTGGGCCATGCGCCCCACATACTAGAGCCGATTCACAGTGCCAGGGAAGACAGGGCGGCCGGCAGAACCTGAGATACTAAGAGCTCATGCCCACCCTACTGCCTTGAGAGGAAGGCAAAGGCTTCCACAGTTATGTGCAAATAACATAAACTGGAAGACATTCACTGGCACCATGAAACATCAATGTCACATATTCTACCTGTACAGGCTTAACTGATTTTCTTTTAAAAGGCCATTTAGTAACTTTAGAAAAATCCTCATATAAAATGTCTCCCATATTGAATATGCATAGATCCAAAGAGCAGAAACAAGAATGGCCTCACCGAGAAACACCCAAGGCAAACAGCAATATAACTAATGACGCCATGAGGAAGACAGAAGACACACTTCTTCCGAGGGACAGACAGACTCGACAGTTCTTCATCTGTGTGAACTGTGAACAGAACACTGAGAATCTACCAGAACTTAAACAAATTCTCCAGAACGGTATGGACCTGATATCTAGTCAAAGGAAATAAATACCAAGACAAGAACCACAGAAACAATTACTGAATCCACTTGACTGTAAATGTGATAATGGAGGGCTAAAATGTTCAAAGGCAGCACAACCGGGGTTGTAATGTCCAAGAGGCTGCGCTGGGGAGGGGGGATGTGAGCTGGAGCCCTTGGTGGGTGGAGTGAGGGAAACCATTCCAGGCAAAAGCAAAGTTCACTCAGGGACTCTGAGCCGAAGACTATGAAGT
>JADRCD010216927.1:0-31660 GCA_019843815.1 Montemys delectorum
CCCCCCCCACACACACACACACCAGCCCACACTGGCACGTCTAGTCATTGCAGGATTAGGCAGTCCTCTCCCACGGAGGTCAGACAAAGCAGCTTAGTCAAGAAAAGAGGATTAAGAGTTAAGCAACAGAGCCAGAGTAAACCTTCCCAAACCTCAACTTTAGTTGTTGGGGACCCACATGAATACCAAACTGCTCATCTTTGACATATGTTAGGGGCAGGGCTAGATCCAGCACTTGTACACTCTTCGATTGGTGGTTTAACCTTTGGGGACCCTGAGTATTCGGGTTCTTGAAAGTTCATTCCACAACGGGGTTTATTTTCAAGATGATTTGTTGAAAATCAGGGTGTGGGTGTGGGTCAATTGTGATGTTCTTTTAGAGAAGACTATGAAATATAGACACTTCATTTTCTTCTTTTGCTTTGAGCTGTGGGAGTTTCCTTTGTCTCCCACTCCAGTATGGTGTACTGCCCACTATAGAACCAGAAGCATTGGTGCCAAATGACTGTGAGCTACAGGCTCCAAATATATAAGCCAAAATAAAATTTCCCTTGACTAAATTGATCTTATGGGGTGTTTTTGTAAGCAACAAGGTTATTAGACCATGCCAGATAAACTTTCATGAGTGAAAATTTTACTAATTTTTTTTCTCATGAAGTAGAAATTGGAAGGTCTTCATATCAGAAGATTTCATGAAAGCTGTGCCTTGGAGTTTGTGTGTGTGTGTGTTCTACATTAATGCTAACATATATTTTTTTTTAAAAGTAGTTTTTAAAATTGTTAAGATTATAATATAATCATATTTTTATATTTTCTAAATAGTAGTAAGTTATCTGGCTAACATTTCTGAACAAAATAGTTTTGAACTGTTTTAAAATATTTTCTGAGCATGGTAAATGAGCTATTTACGGGAGATACTCTTCAAATACCTTTTGTTTTTTGTTTTTTTGTTTTTAGAGTAACAATTTATACTGACTGTATATTATTTCTAAATATATATATATAATTATAAATGTATATATAAATGTATACAAATTATGATTTGTTTTCAAGTATTATTTCTATAAGCATTTAAAAGTTGATTTAAAATATCTTGTTAAAATTTGATTTGGCAAGTCATAAATAAATAATCAAATAGACATCCACATTAACATTTTTTAGTTTTTTGGTTAATAATAAATTAAGACTTTTTCTTTCTTTTTATTTTTCTCATATAATGCTTTTTCTGTTTTCCAGAATTAGTCTCAGGATTCGGCATTAATATGACTATATTTCAACTTTCAGTCTTTAGAGTGGGGTCCTTAATTAAAAGTTCTTGGTATTCCCTCTACCCACTTAGATGCTGACAACCATATATAACCCTAGGCCTAGAGGATCCAACAGTTTCTTTTGGCCTCTTCAGAAACTGTGCATACTGATGCCTAGATGTATATTAAGGTAACACATACATACACATAAATAGAAATTAAAATATATAAATGAAATGTTAATATAGTTCAGTTGTATTAAATATATTACCAAATAACTAACTGAGTAATAGGACAGAAAACATCTTACTTTCAAATCGTAAAGTATGCAAGTCTATTCATATAACCTTCTGTGTACTACAAAATAGAGCTAATAAGATTTTAGTTACAAGTAAAGGAAAATCATATAAAAACTGAAATAAAAGAAATGTTCCTTGTAGACTTACAAAACAAGACAAGTATTTATTCTAGTCATGGTAGTCATCTAACCTCTGCGTTTTTACATTTTGTATTGTTTGTATTTTAAGGGCTTTAACTACTGTATTCAAAGTATAGGAATAAACATATTGTCATGGGTGAAAAAGTGAAGTAGCTTACAACATTCTTTGGGTTAATCCTGATGCCAACTTGACTGGGTATAAAACCAACTAAAACACATACTAGTGGGCAGTCTGTGAAAGGCTTGAGAGATAGTTTTGGTCAGATGGTTTGATTTGGGAAGACCCACCATAAATGTGGGTGGCCACTTTTGATGGCAGCTCAGATGAAAGGATGTAGAGAAGAAGTTTTGCACACTGACCACTTGCTTTCACTACTGATGGCAAATTCACCAACCTAGTCACTGTGGCAATCTCTTACTGAGTTTAGAACCAGGTTCTTTAGTCTTTCAGGACAACCTGAAGATCAGCAGCTCTATAGGCATCTTCCTTCAGCATCATATTGGGACTACTGACACATCATGCTGAATGGACTGATCAACTACCAGATTCTATCCTCTTCAATGTAAAACTGGTCTTGGAATGTCCATAACACATTGTATCAGCCAACTGACAGCAACAACAACAAGCAACAACAACAACAACACACACACACACACACACACACACACACATACACACACATACACACATACACACACATACACACACATACACACACACACACATATACACACACACACACACACACACACACACACACACACACACACACACACACACACACACACACACACACACACACACACACACACACACACACACACACACAATTAATTCCATCAGTTCTGTTTCTTTAAAGAACCCTGACTAATACAGATATGTAAATGCAAAATACAAGATACACAGGGTAAAGACAATAGCACGTCTAATAGTTTAATCGTATTTTGTTTAAAAATAAGTATGATGTAAAGGCAACTAAGTAAATCCTAAGATATGAAAAGCATATTTTTTAAGGATTGAATGCAAATAAATTATTTCTAAAACTACTGAAATATCAATGACTTTAAGTACCATTTCATGGTTACTTTATTATTCAACTGAACACATTAATATTATTCAAATACTTAAGGTCACATTTTAGTTTTTAAGACTATGTTAAGGCATTGATTATATTTCTGTGCCCAGGTTCTAGTATTAATCAAGATTTTTCATCAAGTTGATTTTAAATTAAATTACAAAATGTTCTATTACCGTACTATTGAAAAAAACAAGGCTGCTTTTTTCTTTTTTTTTAGAACAGCTATTTTGCATTGATTAAAATATAAAGCAAAACAAATCTGAAAATAGCGCAGGAAGTAAAAAGTAAAAAGAACCTAAAGAAAACACAGTCATAGATGAATAATTGCAAATGATGAAAAAAGTTATTTGCTTTAAACCTTTGCTCATACATCAGTGATTTAATGGACTGGATAAATACATAAATATTGAGATTTGGAAAAAAAGAATAAAATTCTAAATTTATGTCTCCATCTAATTGATAAGCTCATTTGCACATAATAAACCTCTTAGAACAGGGCATGTCACTATTAATTGCTCTTTAATAGGGCCAATAAATCACTGAATTATATTGATTACATTAGAGTCAAGACAGATTACTAGCATCAGAAGCAACACAGAAAAATGTGGAAATAAAGTATGAAATAACCAAGAACTATTTTAAAAATAACCCCATGGACTGTGAAAGATAAAGAACAGCTCTGTGGGAAAGCCATATAATCTTTCTTAATCATCAAGGATCACTCACTAAAGTTGGCTTGATGAAACTTAACAAAATTAAGACTTGATATTTAGAAAGGCTTCTGGCTTTATTCTTTAACCACTGAGAAAGACATCTGCTTCTACCATTTTGAGGAAAACAATACAAGCAGGAATAGCATAATATGATTCAAAATTAATTTGATAGAGATTTTAGATTCTCAACTGAATTTTAAAAAGTAACTAAAAATGACTGAACATTGAGATATTTATACTTATCTTCATTAAAATATGTTCAGTGTTCAGTGTTCCCAAGTTGTAGTTCAAATGTAGAACATATATAATAAAATGATATTAATGGTTATTATTAATAACAATAATAATGATGATAATAATAAAACTTCAGGGAATGAGAGCCATAAAAAATTTGCTTTTGCTTGTTTGAAATAACAGGACTAATTTCTTATATAAGTAGCCACTTTAAAGTCAGAATTAAAAGTCTACTCTCTGTTGTTAAAAGTAGATGACATCTGTGACCTTTTAGTCTTTCTTGATCAGACTAATATAAACATCTGCAGTTATTTTCAAAGCACAATGAAAATAGATAGACTCTGATGTTTCCACAAACATCTGTCCATCACAAGAGGGCCATTTTCCTTTCCAAACCATACTTAATTTTATAGAATCATTATTAACTATCTTTATGTTAGTCATTTTCCTGTCTGTCCATCAAAAAAAGAAAAATTCTGTGTCTTCAATTGAAACCACCAAATAGTTAAGGCCTCTGACCTTGCCAAGCCCTGATGTCTCTGTCTACCATTTGTCATTTGATCTGAGCTTGTCAGCAAACAGATGTCTCTGTTAGCCTCTGGCGCTCTCCAAGTCACTGGTGCAGCTGTTGCTATGACATCTGACTAAGGTACAGAGTGTGATGATAATGTGATTTGTAAGTCCATCCACACTAAGTGCTTGAGAGTGTAAAACAGGAGTGATCCATTCCCTTCTAATTTGTTAATGCTGATCTTAAACATGCTTTTAGTTAAATGTAATTTCCTGTGCCATATACATATATATATATATATATATATATGTATATATATTCCATTCTTTAATATGCCTCTCAGGATCATTTATAGGGAGTTGATTTGTGCCTGAGAAATGCATCTCTTTGACATCTGAACTTTGAATGTTAATTTCATGGGCAAAGGTAGTATATCTTCCAACAGTCTCGCATCTTTAGTCCAATATGTCTAATTATCACCTGTGCCTTTCAAATATGATATATGCACAGAAGATAATTTATTAAACTAATATTAGCATAGGGACTCTAATATGCTTTAGTGAATTTAGAATAGTCAATAAACCTTTCAGCTTGGCCTTATGAAGTAGAGTGCTATACCTCAAATTTGACCAGATTCAAGTTTGATGTGCTATCCAACAGTCATTCAACATTCAGTAAGCACCAAGTTTTCCTACATGGGCACATGAGAAGTACATATAAGTGTTCAAAAGAATAAGAAAACATCTTAATCTTTTTATGTGGGGATGGTTTTTGGTTTTTCCTTTTGTCTTTGTCATTTCTTTATTTTTTTAAATAGCATTCAAAAATGAAAACTAATTGCAAATATAAAAAGATGTATTTAAGATTAAAATAAAGCTATACTAGCCTCTTCAGAAGACAATTATCTTTATGTGGGTACTTGAAACAGTCTAGTTAATACCAGAAAACACAAACATGAAAAAAAATGACAATTTAAAATTAGTACTACACACACACACACACAATGAATATACTTCTTTAAAGATCTAAGGAAATGCATTGGAAATGCCAAGTTTGAAAATACATAGCTATGATAGTGTTTGCCTTAGTATATTTTATCCCTCAAATTACTTAAGCTTCCAAGTTTTGATGCCATTAGTGAGCACAATGTTCCTGAATTATCCAATTTCATGCTTCCTCTGTAGTAACGCTGTACTACAAACAATATAAATGAAGCCACTACTGTTATTTTATACTAAATAATTGTTATTTTTAATTAATTGCAATGTTAAATAATTGCAAAGAAGAAAATCTGTATGAAGTAATATGTGCATTGTGGTCAAAGAGATTTTTTTACAGTGTTCTGTATTTAATAAATCTGAATCTTCAGAGATAAAATTTCTATTCTTAAGTTAAAACACACAAATTCAAGGTTCCTTCCTTGTAGTGAATTAGTGTGGTACATGTTGAAATGTCTTGGAAATATTGGTCAAAGTCCTACATAACTCTTGTGACTCAAAAAGTAATAAATACAGTGATGCTATGTTGGAATGACCTGAGCACTCTCCTACCACATGGTGCTTCTGTCCTGATGTCTGAGTCATTCATCATATAACTGGCACTTCCTAAGCAGTTTTCACCAATAATTCAAGAATGACTAGCTGATTTTAAACCAAATTTCTAGGATGTCCCCACCTCTTTCTCTTTCTGTGTGTGTGTGTGTGTGTGTGTGTGTGTGTGTGTGTGTGTGTGTGTGTGAGAGAGAGAGAGAGAGAGAGAGAGAGAGAGAGATCACATAGATTGTTTTACTTGTGTGTATTGTGTATAAATGAATGTAGTGCCCATGCCTATGTGCATAAACACAGAGACCAAATATTATTACTGGATGTCTTCTACCACTCTTTACCTATTCCTTTGACATAGATTCCTTAACTCAACTGGAAGTCCACAGTTTTGGCTAGGCTGGTTAGCAAACAAACAAAGATCTGTCTGGCCTTCACCTCAATGTTGGGGTTGCAGGCATGCAGACTCATTTCTGGTCTTTTATGTGCGTGTCTGAGATTCATATTCAGGTCTTCATGCTATTAAAACAAGGCTCATACCCTCTGAATCACCTCCCCAGCCCCTAAGGTACAGTTTTTAGAAAGAATAATTGAATAAGCATTTAACTAAAAATCAGTGGCATATTTGAACCCAGCTATTTTCTGTGAACCTCTGCCCTTGCTTTCCTGAAAATAAGGTTTACCTTAACTTGGGACTCTGACTCCTTAAATAATTTCATAGCATAATTATGTAACCCATCTTCTCTCTATATATTACAGTTTAAACAACTATACACAAAATCATTAGTTGTTTGAAAATAATTTCTTTGCAGAATATTCAGTCTCACATGACTACAAAGTTTCATAAAATGCTTCTTTTAAAGTTCATCACAAAAACGAGTAGAAGACTAGTGAATTACCTTACATGATATAGCTGGAAGAGAATTATCAGCACCATTCCGATGACACAAACTATATAGCAAATAAGGTTAGAAAAAGCATATGTAAATTGACACTGAAAACAGTTGAGAGTAAGTATTATTAGTTAAACACTTCCATAGTAAAGACAGCAATGCTTGGGCTGATGATGTAGTCTTTGGTAGAGCATTGGCTTAGCATATTGGAGGAGTGGAATCTACCCCAGTACTAGCAAATGGAATGCATATTTTTAAATGAAAGAGTTTGACACTCTTTAAAATCCACTGTCTTAGATTTAGTGGGATATTTTTATACCTTGTACTTTTTAGACTGTATTTATATACTCTCAGGGATTATAAATTTTAACATGTAAAATTTAGGATAAAAAATTGATATGAATCGTTCAAAAATCCAATATAAGTTTACATATTAATTTAATTATATAAAATTGATCAATTAGATGCATAGATTCTACTGACTTTTCAGCCAATAGCATTAAAATTGTAATTTGTGGTACTTTATAACTGCTCAACAAAGATAATGCTTCAGATTTCGTCATGAGGAGAAAAAAAGCACCCTCATGTAATTGAACACTCCTTAAGTTAAATTAATAGTGTATTCAGAGTCTTCACTGTGGATACATACTGGAGGAGAATAAAGCAGATTAATACAAAATACGGCTCAAAGTAGTTTTCTTGCTATGGATGTGGTAGTTGAATATGGCGTTCAATTTACCTGAAGACAGCCTAGGCACACCAAGGTTGGTATTGATTTCATGTCTGTTATGACAGCACACTCCTGAGTCCTGGCAACATAAGCAGTTTTCATGAAACAAGAATTCTATGACTCTTGAGGTAATAACAATAGAGAAAGGAATGATGCTCGACATGATGAGAAACATAAAAGATAAACATCAGATAAATGACTTCTACAAATCAATATAAAGAACTCTAGGTAAGCTTTTAGTGCTGATAAGGAACAAGAAGCCCACAGAAAATGACGCAAAAAGAATCTTAACAGATGGTAAGTCAACTTAATCAAGCAAATTAAGGGATCATATGTTAAAAACAAGAGAGTAGGTTAGTTGACATGCACCATAATTACATTGGATATACTGCATTCAATAAATGTTACAGGACAGATTAACATTAATTGTGCCAACTACATTTCTAAATCTGCTTTTGAGACTTGTAATTAAAATCCTAAATTATTACTGTTGCAAATTAACAATTTTAATGTAATGCAGACACTGTAATCATCGACATTTATTTCTTTTCAAATGGTTTGTCTAATGCAAATTTAAACAATAGTCACCTAAGTAAGCAGTAAATACAAGTGGGATCAGCCTTGCCTGAACAGTCTGTGAGAGACAGACAACTCTACAGTAAGTGTTTCCTCAGACAAAAAAGAATACTCAACTCAAAATGGTGGCACCTTTAAGGGAGCATCATGTAGTCTCATTCAATGCACTGAGGACTTACATATAGCTTAGAGAGTCTTCAAACTTAAAAAAGAAACAATGGAGTATCCAAAATAACCTGTGGAATGCTCTGAGATTACTGTGTACTATGCTCCTCTGTGTGCCTGGGAGCACAGAGGTCAGCTCCCAGCCCCCAGCATTTGAGCTAGCTTCTCAAAAGGAGAGGTATTTTGACTTAATTTTCATAGCATGAGAAAAAAAACAAATAAAACAAACAGACAAACAAACAAACAAACAAACAAAAAAACCATGAGGACCTTCTGCTGAATTGGCATGAGTTTGCAGAAGAGGCAAGAAGCAGCCAGAATATCACAAGAAGTTTTTTGGTGCATTTCTTTCTATGAATTCATGGCAAGCAAAGATCTGCAAAGTGTTGCAAGGTAAACTAATGCGAGTACAATATTCACTGTCAGTTGTGTTCTACTTGTAGTCTTTCCAAGCATCATGTATCCTATTAAGTGCCTGCTTCAGCAAAACATCCTCTCATAAGACAGCATCCAGAAAAACAACACATGACACAAATGAGTCTCCAAAGAAACCAGAAATTTCCACTTCAGAGCAGTGTCTATATGAAATGTCTGAAATGTTTGTGTCTAAGCTTCTGCTTTGATTTTTTTTTCTTAAACTAGTTCAGTCGTTCTCTACCTTCCTAATGCTGTAACACTTTCATAAAGTTCCTCATGTTATGGTGACCACCAACCATAAAATTATTTTTGTTGTTACTTCATAACTGTAATTTTGCTATAGTTATTAATCATAATGAAAATATCTGTGTTTTCAATGGTTTTAAGTCACCCCTGTAAAAGAGTCATTTGACCTCCAAATGGATTGCAATCTACATGTTGAATCACTGTTCTAACTGAAAGTTTTGAGTTAATAATTGAAGAAATACTACATTTAAAATTAGGTTACACACAGAAAGAAAGAATAATAGTAAAGGAAGATTGATAAAAGGAGGTTTTACACAATAAGCACTCCCTATTTTTCTGTAACAGAGAAGACTCAATTGTAAATTAAGGAAGCCAAGGCTCATGTGTGCAAGTGTAACCTGTGTATTTATAAGTCTTATACTCAAATGAGCATTAGTGATAGTTTTATTCTCAAAAAAATGTTTATGAAAACACATAGATACAATAACAGGTATTTTTATTTTGCTTTGATTGTTTTATTCAAATAGCACAATTCCAATAATTTTTTAATATCTCTTTGGCATAGGAACGTACTTTTCAGGCTACAGAAAGATAAACCTGGGCACCAATCTAACCATAAAACCCTTCCTTGCCCTAAAATCTGTCTTCCCTGCATGGTGTGCTGGGGCATTGGTGGCATAGAACTTGTAGGAGTGGCAACAGTGTTTTGTTTAACTCACCACAAGAGGGAACATGTGCTCTACACTGCCTGGATGGCAAAGAACCAGAGATTGGGTAGCCCAGAGACTTAAGATGGGCATCTTGTTCCATTAAGCAGCAGATGGGAGAGGGTGCAGAAATCAATAATCATATATTATATGAGGAGAAAATCTAAATTGAGGTATTCACTGGGTTCTTCCCCTCAAAGTTTGGAGAACATTACAGAAAAATGGAAGGAAAATGTGTAAGAGTCAGAGGGGATGGAAGACTGCAAGAGATCATGGACCACTGATTCAACTAAGCAGGACTCATGCAGACTCACACAGACTGGTTAAAAATCAGTCTTTGTAATGAAGATTCTCATGGCTGTATTTCAACTCATTATAAATATTTATCTGATGATGAATGAATAATATGACTGACACTGCCTGGAGTACCAGGAACCAGAGGCTGGATAGCCTAAGGATCTACAATGGAACCAAATGATGTTCTCCTATACTCATAGGCAGGAGCTTAGCATAATCGTCAAAATAGACTTTATCTAGCAATGGAGAGAAACAGATGCAGAGATTCACAGTCAAACATAAGGCAGAGTTCAAGTTGTCCTGAGGAACATGGGGAAGAAGTATTATGAGAGCCAAAGAGGTCAAGTACACCACAAGAAAACCCTCAGAATCAACTTTCCCAGGCTTATAAGGGCTCACAGAGACAGGTCTCACAATCAGCGAGTCTGCATGCATATAACCCAGGTCCTCTAGATATATGTTATGGTTCGGTAACTTATTGTTCTTATGGGACCCCTAACAGTGGGATTGGAGGCTATCTCTGACTCTTGCCTGCTTTTAGAAATCTTTTTCTCCAATTAGGTTGCATTGTCTAGCCTTAATATGAGGAATGATGCTCATTCTTATTGTAACTTGATATGTGATGTTTAGTTGATGTCTCTGGGAGGCCTGCCCTTAACTGAAGGGAACCAAGCAGTAGAGCATGGGAGCAGTGGGGAGAAGGAAGGTTGGGAGAGGTAGTGGGAGAGGATGAGGGAGGGGAAATTGTGGTCAGGATATAATATATAAGAGAAGAATGAATTTAAAAAAAAGAATTATTGAGAGCATGAGGAAGTATGGAAAGACTGATAGCCATGACTCAAAACAAAGAGCAAATATGCCACTGTAAGAAAAAGGAGAAACCCAAAAGGTAAGTTTTTTTTTTACCTGATTTGCATATTGAAATGTGCCAGAAAATTAAAATTAAATGAAATTGTATGAAAGCATATGCAAATATAAGGACTTTCTGGTGATCAATAAAAGTTGAAATGTAAAACTATTTGAAGTTCAAATTAAAACTTTAAAAGCATTAATTTTTTGGAGCTCACGAGTAATCCATATCATTTTATAAACCCCCTTTCTCATTCCTGTGTCATTAGAAATATTTATGTAGACCTAAATATGTAGGGAATATACTTATTATATATAAGAAATATAATTTTCTATCTCCTATAAATCATGCATTCACTTTTCATTTGCATTAAACTAGTAAAAATTGCACTCTGTTTGAAACTCACTCTAGACTTCAAAGAGGGAATATTCCTAAAACATAAAGTGACAGAGCATAAAATAACACCATTATGTTTCCTAAAAGCTCAAAATCCTTTGCATATATTACTCCTAAAAGTGGATGCTGATATATTTTCTTTGCAAGCTACAGCTAACATTGTAAGAAACTTGATATATTCAAGAGTTACCTGAACCCACCAGTGCTGCTTTTGTTAAAATATGACTGCTTATATTTCTAGCATAATCATCTGAGAAAAGCATTATATCAATTTTTGCCTCTGACCAAATTGTATATCCCTGCTGAAAATAATGCTGGATTCATGTGTTCTTGTGTTGAATTCTTACTGTTATGGAGTATGTGGTTTAGTCTTGCCACCTTTTGCTGGACAAGTTTGGCAATCCAATAAAGAAATGCACACTACATCAGCATATGGAGATTTTCATTGTTTTATCAGTTGGATTATACTTTAATGTCCTTTGAAAAAACTGTGGGCCATAGAGATGGCTCAGCAGTTCAAAGGACTTTCTGCTCATTCAGAGGATCCAAGTATACTTCTTAGCACTCACATGCTGCTCACAAACTCTCAAACACTGTTTTTCCTGTTTTATGGGATTTGATTTGTTCTTTTCCCCTCCATGGACAGTAGAGATATAAGTGGTGTTAATAAATACATGAAAACCAACATTTCCAAACATAAAATTAAAAGTAAGCTTTTAAAAGCATTCTCTATTTTAAGATTTTTGTCTGCTAGGCAGTGGTGGTGAATGTCTTTAATCCCAGGACTTGGGAGGCAGAGGCTGATGGATTTCTGAGTTCAAGGCCAGCCTGTTCTACAGAGTTCCAGGACAGCCAGGGCTACACAGAGAAACCCTGTATCGAAAAACCAGAAAAAAAACACACATTTTGTATGTGAGCCATTTTTTAGTTTTACAAAAGTAATTGGGTCAATCTTTTAGGTTTTATTTATGCTTAAAATCATTATTAATTATTCCTGTTTAATATTCTGCAATAATCAACAAAGGTGACATATATTTTGTAGATTAGTATCTTCTGACGTTCTTTTTGTAATGAAATGTTTTTTTTTTTCATTTTTGCCAGAACATGTATGGCAAAACTGATCTGAGTATGTATCATACCTTTTATTAAGGACATTATGCATTGAAATTCTAAGAATATATCTACATTTAATGATATTCCTTAAGATGAAAAATTTATAGTACTTATATGTAAATGAATTTGTTATGTACAAATAAATATATTTTTCACATAGATTATGATGCTCTGAAACACATATGTTGTAGAATGGCTAAATTATGATAATTAATAGATTATTACCTTATGTTCTCCTAATTTTCTGGTGAGAGTACTAATACCTTACTGAGTTTTGAGACTGGATATCCATGTGTAGCTTTATCTGCACTGCAATTCACTCTGTAGACTAGGCTGGCTATCTAAGAGATTTGTCTGCCTCTACTTCTGTGCTAGGATTAAAAGGGTATATGCCTATATACCTAGCTTCACAATGCACTATTATTATTTTCTATTGCCACTATGATGTAAAACCATGTCTGGCATTCATTGCTACTGCCCTGTATTCTTTGATTAGGATCTTTCCCCACCCCCTTTCCTACTCCATGATGACTAATACCTGATTCTATTTATCTGTATGCTCACCATCTTCTGTGAGATAAACTTAAAACTGGAGTCAATCATTATATTTCATCTGTACTTGGTAATTTTAAAATTTTGACTCAATATCTGCTACATCAATGACAGGTCATTCTTATTTTAAAGGCTTAATATACCATCAAGTATCTGTAGGTCTTTTTAAAATCTGTTGATGGAAACATATGGTGGTTCTATACTTTGCGTATTAAGAATACTGCAAATATTGTCAGGTAACTGGACTTTTGGTACCAAAGCTCAGCTCTGTGGCAATGATAGAGTAGGTTTGTCTAGAAGTCCTTGCATGTCAATTAAAATGTAAAGAATATTAGAAAGAAGAGTTAGATAGAGGGCACAGCAACTCCAAGTCTTTGAAGATATTGATACAAAGCCAAAGAAGAGGCAGAATAAGGACAGGGACAAATATGAACAATTTAGCATTGATAGTCAGAAATCAGTTCCTAACCATTTTCTTATCTCTGTCCAGAAAGGTGACCTATTAGACTGTTAACTGGATAATCACTGTGTGGATAGAAAGTCACTATAAGATTACCTGCTCTGGGATCTAGCTTCTTTACAGACACACACACACACACACACACACACACACACACACACACACACACACGTATATATGCACATGCACATATACATATATCCAAATACATATATGTCCTATCTGGCCTGTAGCCTCTCCGTTTCTGGAATTCAGGGTGCATAAAAGTTTAAGACAAGATCATAATTTTGTGCCTCAGCCTTGAAATGGAACAGGACAAGAGGAGGCTTAGGGTTACTGCTTCCTAGTCAACTCTCTTTGAGTGACTTTCTACTGCTCTGATAACATTCCATGGCTGGAAGCAGCTTAAGGAAGAATGCTTATTTTAGCTTATAACTCCAGTGAGCTGGAGTCTATAGTTAAAGAGATGACATATTGACAGGTAGGGATGGTGGCAAGACCACAGCTGAGAAGTCACTTACCAACCTCACACAGAAGTAAGAAAGGGAAATATACAAGCCTGTATCTAGTGTCATGCTTCCTTCAGAAAGGCTCTGCCTTCTAAAAGGTCTGTAACCTCCACAAACAGTGCCACCAACTTTAGATTAAGTGTTCAAATACATTATCCTACAAGGGATCATTCTTGATTCAGACAACAATATGCTTGAGTGCAAACATAAACAGACAACACAAAATAAAGAAATGAAAAACAAAGATGCAGACAAGTTTTCATCCAATGTCCAAGTGAAGATTAAGACTTTTTTTGCGGAAGAAGCAGTGAGGACGACCCCCGGACGGACCGAGCCCGCGCAGCCGTTGTATACCCGCGTTCAGCACTGACGTCCCCTGCCCTCGTCATGCCAAAAAGAAAAGCTGAGGGGGACGCTAAAGGAGACAAAGCCAAGGTGAAGGACGAGCCACAGAGAAGATCCGCAAGATTGTCTGCTAAACCTGCTCCTCCAAAGCCAGAGCCCAAGCCTAAGAAGCCCCCCCCCCCCGCAAAGAAGGGAGAGAAGGTTCCCAAGGGAAAGAAGGGGAAAGCCAACACTGGTAAGGATGCGAATAATCCTGCAGAAAACAGAGTTGCCAAAACAGACCACACAGAAAGCTGAAGGTGCTGGAGATGCCAAGTGACGTGTGTGCATTTTTGATAACTGTGTACTTCTGGTGACTGTACAGTTTGAAATATTATTTTTTATCAAGTTTTATAAAAATGCAGAATTTTGTTTTACTTTTTTTTTAAGCTATATTGTTAGCACACAGAACACTTCATTATTGGGGGGGGAAGGATCATGTGTCACTAACAAAATATCTCCCAAGCTGGATTGAGAACAGAAAACCTCTTTCCCTGATAATTTTGAAAGGCTTCTGTTGGCTCCCAGGAGAGAGATCCTGGTCTTGACATAGGTGACCACCAAGGCGCAAAATGCCTTGTGGTCTGGGAAAACTCTCAATTCATTTTTATATTCTCTTCCCCCTGTGCCATCAACATAGACTTAATTCCCTTAAAACCAGAGGCCTGTTGGAACCTGGCCCCCAAAATTGTTTTCCAGTGTACTGGGTGATGTGGACTTTGCAGTGACTTCATTGAATGTTCTCAGAAGAGCGCTGGTTCCTTTTATAAAAGATTGTGGATCTTCAGATTGATAATTCTGCCATGTTCATTTCCTGAAAGTCAGGGTCGGCTCGTGAAAAGTTGTTAAACAACATCCTTAATGTGAAATGTCCACCCTCACTCTAAGCTACTTCCCCCTTTCAAAGCATTGAATGGAGACTTCATTGGGTTTTATAGTGGCTTTCTGATTTTGGTAGTCTATACAAGAAGGGAATTTAGAAGTTCTTGTATATTGTTGAATGTCTGCCCATGTCCTTCCTGAAATACCATGATTGTTTATGAAAAGTATCTTTAATAAAGCTGGTTACAGTTAAAAAATACTTTTTTGCATTTTTATTCTCTGATTGAATGTTCCTATTTGTACTTTATAAGCAAACTATAGAAACAAGAAGTGGGGTTGAGCATAGATCCTGTGATTCATGTTGTGTCATTTTTTGTATTGTGCTATCTTAGCATGGTAGTCTCCCAGAAAGGATAAAAAAATATTATAGAACCTTCACAGGGCCAAGGGCCTCTCCTCCCATTGATGATCGACTTTGCAATACTCTACTATACACATGCTGCCAGAACAATCAGCCCCACCATGTATAGTCCTTGGTTGGTGGTTGAGTCCTTGGGAGCTCTGAGGGTACTATTTAGTTCATATTGTTGTTCATCCTAAGGGGTTGCAAACCCTTCAGCTCCTTTGGTCCTTTCTCTAGCTCCTTCATTGGGCACCCTGTACTCAGTTCAATGGATGCTATGAGCCCCAGTGTAGGGGAATGCCAGGGCCAATAAGTGGGAGAGGGTGGGTGGCAAGCATGGGAAGGGGAGAGGCAACAGGGGTTTGTTCTTGTCGTTTGTTTTTGTTTGTTTATTTGTTTGTTTTTTGGAGGGGAAACTGGGAAAGGAGAAATCATATGACATGTAAATAAAGAAAATATCTAATAAAAAAACAAAAAAAATTATAGAGTATTTTTTATCTTGTCTCTCATTTTTCAGATGAGGGAGAGCCTGTTGTTTCCTTGGTGTGATATGCCTATATCACCATGGATAAGCAAGACATCACTCAGTGCTATTAAGTCTATAGTGTGAGTTAGCAATAACATCATACACGACTACCACCTCAAGATGTCTCCATTCAACAATACTTTGATTCTACTCTCACTAGCAGATTGAGCCTTGACTGAGATGTCCTAATGACGACTTTCTTTGACTTGACCTAGTCAAGTCAAATTGTAGGTCATTGCTTTGTAACTTCTGAGACCACTTTAGAAAGCCTATGGACTTTTTTGCTCGCTCTGTGAAGTACTGATATGAAAGGAAGTTTTCCAGAGATGTGATGGCCCCAGAAATCCATTGCTATAAACAATGAGACAAGGAAAGCTGTATGAACATTTTGATTAGTTTGGGCTACATCAGCACAGCAAGATGCAACAAGAGTAGAACTCATCCAAGCAAAAGATAGGGATGTCAGAAGGAATA
Source organism: Montemys delectorum (assembly GCA_019843815.1). Classification (NCBI taxonomy): domain Eukaryota; kingdom Metazoa; phylum Chordata; class Mammalia; order Rodentia; family Muridae; genus Montemys; species Montemys delectorum. Next base: position 16,285 of record JADRCD010216927.1, read on the forward strand.
ATATATGCATAAATAGTAAAGTTAGCAAAAAGTAAATGAATTTGAGGACAACATCCCCCTTTGTGTGTGCTTGTGTTTATGTGTGCCTGTGCATGTACACATGCCGTGTGTGTGTGTGTGTGTGTGTGTGTGTGTGTGTGTGTATGTATTCTAACAATCCTTTACAGACTTCACTTTACTCTATCAAAACTCTATCTTCCTAGGTGGAATAACTAAAGTAGTTCTGTATTAGAGCTTGAGCATTAAAGTGAATTTAAAGTTACAGAAAAAAAATCATATGTCATGTGGGGTAGGGGTAGGGTGTGGAGACATCCTTGTGGAGAAAAGGGGATGAGAAGGAGGTATGGGATGCGGAACAGTCAGAGAGGGGACAGGGCTGGGAATAAAATCTGGAGTGTAAAATATAAATAAATAAATAAACAAATAAATAAATAAACAAACAAACAAACAAAAAGAAATAACTGGAAAAATAACATATGACAGTTTTTTTTTTAAAGAAGAGAATATAATCATTCAACTGACTGTAAATACATATATTTACAAATATATTCACTCTCTCGTTATATAAATTTATATACATATATATATGCTTTCTTGGTGAAAAGAAAGCACCTCATCCTTTAAACAATATTTGTGTGAGAAAATATATATCTATTCATGTCTTTATATACTTTATTGCACAATTGTACAATATATCATTGTAAACATATATCAATAATGTACTCTTAATAAAAGTTATAGACATATTAAATGGTCAATACTAAATATGAGTCACACTAACTGTACTCATTAGCTTGTATACACATACATATATACATGCATGTAAAAAAAATTAAAGAAGAGCTCAAATTTAATATGGATTAAGGGCACAGCAAATGTTCAACAGAGGAAAATAGGTGTGGGATGATATAAAGTGATTTTATATGAAATTCTCAAAATATTTTTTAAATACAGTGAAAAATTCACTTATCTATAATAGCTTGTCTTAATTTTTATAAAATGTGCTTGGGTGATGGATTTCATTCAAAATATTAACAAACTCTTCAGTTGATATTCAGATTTTTATAACTAATATGTGAAGACATTTTCATATCCACGATATACTGATTTATTTTTAAAAGATTTTTCAATAGAAAATAAATAATGCCTAATTTTACAATTTGAATTATCTCAAATGGTTATAAAGTAAAGCATATTTCATTGCTGCTGACATTTTTTCATTTTTATTGTTATAACATTTTATAGATTTTAAGGAATATGACAAAAAAGATATTGTAGGTATTGAAGAGGGGGTCTCTGGGAGGAGTTGGGGTGCAAAAGGGAAACAAGAATGTGATTTAATTCTATTTATTTAAAATATGTTTTTATTTTATTTTTTATTGGATATTTTCCTTATTTACATGTAAATTTCTCCTTTCCCAGTTTCCCCTCCAAAAAAACAAGCAAACAAACAAACAAACAAACAAAAACAAGAACAAACCCCTGTTCCCTCCCCACTCCCCATCCTTGCCACCCCACCCTCTCCCACTTATTGGCCCTGGCATTCCCCTACACTGGGGCACAAAACCTTCACAAGGCCGAGGTCCTCTCCTCCTATTGATAATCGAATTTGCAATCCTCTACTATACACATGCTGCCAAACATTCACTCCCACCATGTATAGTCCTTGGTTGGTGGTTGGGTCCCTGGGAATTCTGAGGGTACTAGTTAGTTCATATTGTTGTTTGTCCTAAGGGGCTGCAGACATTATTATTTTTTATTGCTTTTCCCTCATATCCTTCTTCAAACTACAATTCACTTTACTTTTGCTTTCCAAGGGGTTCTTGTCAAATTATTACTATTGATTATTTTAAGTGCTATGCCTAATTTCTCTTGGTCTGTTTTGTCATTTACTTAGAAAGACACACATATTTGTGATATCTATTGATATTCTTGATATTTTCATTATTAATTCTGCTCCATTGTTCCTATATTCATATAATTTCTGACTTCCCAATATAACCCATCCTCACTAACCTTACTGAAAGTTTCAAATAAAACATACACACTCCACAGTGCCAAATTTGTAGTTGCCCTTGACTTTACATTCCTATGAATAATCATAATTCTTAATGTCTGAAAATTACTGCTTAAACATTATTTTTAGTCATTATTTCATTTCAACATCTGGTACAATGTAAAATATATTTCTAATGTCATTAAAGCATTTGGCTTAGTTAAGCCTCATTTGGTTGCTCTGAACAGAGATAAATTCAACCTTGCTCAGACAAAATCAAGTCCTAGTCTATAGAATCAGAATTATGCCATAATATTGAACTAGATGAGATATGGCAAACTTACTGATGAAGTAGAATTTGAGATTGCTTCCTCATGGAATAATACTGCTCACTTCTACAGCTTTCTTCATTCTGATCTCATTTTCTTTAGCCTGCCATGGATTTTTCACTTGTGTAACTGCTTTGTCTAAAAATAGCCACAAAATGGTCCCCACAGATTCTGAGTTCATGTAAAGTCACACATTTGCTGTAGCATCTGTGTGGTATAACTCTTCTATGCACAGACTCTTTAGAGGCAGAATGTTGGTGTTCATATCTCAGTTATGCCACTTGTCAGCTGGGTAAAGTTCAGCGAACTTTTTCTGTTTCAAGACTGCTTTACAATGAACTACTATAACAATTTTAGATCAAAACTTGTTTCTATAAGCATTCTTTCTTCAGATAATGTAGGGCTAACTCACTCATCATGTCATTAACAAGATGCGAAAGTGACAAACTCAGCAAGTATATCAGCTGTTTTGTATTAGTCTGCTTTTGCTAAAATAACAACTAAAATCCTCCAGTGTCTGCCAAAGCCACCTTTCTCTCTCTTATAGTGTATAAAATTTTTTCTCTGTGCTGGGTTCACTGAAATAATCTGAGTTTGAAATAATACCTATGTTTATTCCTGTAGAACTAAAACTGAAGTGATGCTTTTCCTTGAGCGCTTTGCTAGGATTGAAGCAAAAGGATACAATTAGTCTCTTGAAGTAGATGTGGTTGATCGACCTAAAGAACTACCATCTGGAGATTTCTTATTGAATTGAAGGCCTTCTTCCTTCACAACAACACTCCATTTAGAATAGATATAATAAGAGGACTTTCTTGATTCATCCAGAATAAGTTTCATGGCATTGGTTCTGATTGACTGAATCCAGATATCAGCTTACATCATATTTCTTCTTGTTCTCTTTTACTCCAGATTCTGAGAACTGGTTACTGCCATCAGTGTGATTGTATATGAGCATGTCGTTTTTTTTCCAAGACAGAGTTTCTCTGTGTAGCTCTGGTTGTCCTGGAACTCACTCTGTAGACCAGGCTGGCCTCGAACTCAGAAATCCGCCTGCCTCTGCCTCCCAAGTGCGCCACCATCGCCTGGCCATGTCATTGTTTTTTAATTATAATATTTGCTTGGTTATTTCCAAAAAGTAAATTTATCAAAAAAAAATACTGTTCTATGAGTCCAGTATATTCTAGAATGTGATTTGGCTTATATCAATGCCAGTCCGTGGCTTTACTTGCCATGAGCAAACATGTAGAAAATACTTTAAATCCAGAAGATATAGAGCAAGGATGAACAGTGCTGCAATTAGTACATTACATAGCCATCAAAATTGTGACGTCACAGTAGGCATGGCTGTTTCCACAAGACTAGGCTAGTCAACAGCCAAGAAGTGATTTGAGTGAACTTTATTCCCTTATAGATGAACTATTGGCCACTGATGGATTGTGAGGAAGTAGTCCTTGTTTTTAGTGAGCCATCCAAGCTACAAGGGATATTTCAAAACACAGTGTCACTTCCACAACTTTAGTAAAACTCAATAGAACAAACACAATCAAAATGACGTGAATATAGAAAAGATATTTGCATGGAAAACTAAAGTTTGATATGAATGTCAGGAATATAAAAGAAGGTTGCAGTAAGTACAATTATAATATAGTACATTCATGTATAAAACTGTCAAAATTAAATACTAAAAATAATTTTAATAAAAAATATCTGTAAGGCTAAGCAAAGGCTACCCATGTTTCCTAAAACACATAATATATATATTATATTCCTTATCCTTTTCAGAAGGAAAGAAACTCCCTAACCATTCCTATGATAAGAGGCACTCAGAAAAATGCTGAAATAAAGATTGCTATAATATATTTATTCTGAATATATTCTGGATTATATTGAAAATTGGAAATAGTTGTAAGGATATTTTACACCTCCTCCTGCTCTTGTTCTGAGTTTGTTATCATTGTCAAGCTAGTGGAATACTCACTTTAAAAATTCATTTTAGACAGTTAAAGTTACTAGTTCCACAGACTGTGGATTTGTCCCATACAGTCATCCAGTCCACACCAGATGCAGGCATAGGCCAAAGAATCATAAAAATGTCTATAAAACAAACCACCTTTAAAGTTGCTTCGTGTTCCATGCTTGCTCCATGTCTCCATTAGGACAAGTGGGTTCAGACCACATGTGAGGTCATGATCTTGCTTAGATTTTCTTTGTATCCTGTTCTCCAGTCCTACTTTTTTCATAAAGAATTTCAGTCTATAAATCACTACACAGGATTATATCATGTCTCACTCTAAGGAATATATGCTGAGAAAATAAGACAATATAAATTAAAGCTAGGAGGAGTTTTCTGCTTCAATCATCTGAAGAATAAAAGTAAATAGTTCTTCTTGCCTATATGATCAAACAGTAAGTGAAAATTTTATTTTGATGTGGTTTAATGGCCAGAGGCAGGTGAATATATGCCTATGTGCTCGAGATAATATTAGAATTAAATTTTGTCTTTATTTCTAACAAAACGTGTGCCAAATATTCAAGTCATTCATCAAAGGATTCTCTCAACATATTATATAGTTAAAAACTAAAGACATAAAATTATTTAAATTATGAAAATGCATAGAAGTATATGTAGTGGCTATTCCTGGTTGTCAACTTGACTACATGTGAAATGAATTACAATCCAGAATTAGAAGGCTCACCTGTGGCCCTAATCCAGAGGCTGAGAGATACAAGTTTCTGACCTGAATCTTGTCATAGAGACCTTGAGGAATAGTGGCTACGAATCCCATAAGATTAACATAGAAAGCTCTATGAGTTCAAGGTCATCTGGGGTTAAAGGTGTGGTGGCACACACCTTTAACCTGGGCCACACTTTTTGCTGGAGACCTATATAAGGACATTGGAAGAAGGAAGGCTCTCTCTGCTTCGCCTGCTTGCCTTGTGGGACTGAGCAATTGCTGGATCCTTGGACTTCCATTCACAGCTGCTGCCATGACTGTTGTTGGGAGTTGATTGTTGGGAGTTGGACTACAAACTGTAAGTCATCAATAAATCCCTTTACTACATAGAGACTAAGTTCTGTGACTCTAGAGAACCCTAACTAAGACAGTATATGTATATATTTGTATTATAAAGCCGATTGCTTATGAATAATTTATTTTCTCTTAACTCCTCAAAATATTTTGCATAATGACATTGCTGTGAATTTATTGTATATAAATTTAATTTTATGATGCATTTTATGGTAATACAGATATATTTACAAATATAACATATGCTTGATAAATATAGAAAATAGGAATGTTTAGGCTCAAATTAGAGAATTTATACTCACTGTTTTAATCATTGTATACTTTTGGTTTCTGTCAATAAACACAGGATTCCCATAAAACAATAAATGTTTTTATTTTTCTTTCTTATTTTACCAGAAAAATATATGGTTACAAATAATAAGGAAGTGGCTAGCTCAATTATTCAAGTCATTTTTTCCTTTTTCCCAAGATAGGTTTTTAACCATATCAACTACTAAGTTTATCACCTAAATTCAGCAACAAATAAGCATAAATACACTGTGGAATGGGATACAGGATACTGTAAGAACTTTGGATGAGAACCAAGAATAACTAGACTCAAATCCTCAAGGATCCACAAGAAGGAAAGCCCCTTTTTCAATATTTATTGTAATAGCATATTAGATACAAAATCATTTAGATTCTACAGTGATCTTGTCCGTGAAAAACGGCCACATATTATAAATACATATGGTATGAAACTTTCAAATAAAGCAAGTATAGTTAAAGAAAACAGATGTCTGGCTGATTAAAAGGAGCATGCTACCTCATGTCTGTTGAGATGAGCCTGCCTCTCATCCTATCTACATATTACATTAATCCAACCTTAACGTATTTCTAATTTCATTTTGAACTTTATTTGTATTCAACTGCTGAAAAAGTTGGCTATCTAGAAAGCTGTATTGTCTCTATAAGATCTTATTTCTCTGCATGCAGAGATTTTACTTGAGAAATTTCTATCCTTATCTTCAACCCTTATTATCCAAATTAAGTCTCTGACCTCCTTTCCATTTAGCTAATTAAGGTTTAAAGATAACAGAATTTAGATTCTCTGACTTATGGGATTACAAAAAAGGAGAGTTTAAATTTTCCATCTAACTGGACCAACAACTTAGTAATTTCCAACGTATGTTAAATAGATCTTTGTGACTGTGTACTAATGTATTCTCAGTTGCTGAACCATATCTCCCTTCAATAATTTTTAGATGTAACAAATATCTAATATATAAAGATGTTGCATAGCACAAGAATGACCATACTCTCCTTGGTTCCTCTCAGTAGACATTTAAGTGATAATTAATCTTTTATTCTTCAGTTAGGTTGAATTTAAATGTTATTAGAAATTTATATAATATTGTGAGTCAAAAAAATAGTATAAAAACTGTTTATCCCACAAATGAAGTTTAAATTGTTCTTATCTCTCTAAACAGAAAATGTTACAAAATAAAGGCTTATGAAGGACATAATGCCTGACATAAAACCAAAGGAATCTGGAAATGTGGCAATTTGAAGAAAATGCTCAGTAGTATATGGTTCTAAGCAAACAGAAATTCTTATGTTTTTATATGTATAAATAATTGTTTCAAGCTCCTATTTTCTTTCCACAGTCACATAATTGTGTACCTTAAAAGACAACCAATCATTGTAATGATTTGTATCTGTAATTACAACTTTATACATAATTGACTAAATATATTCTCGTGTTGAGTAATTAACACTTATCAAAACAAATATCAAAATCCATGTAGTACTCAGCATACAGTATTACATTGTTGTTGAAAATGTCACCAAATTGTGCATCATTTACTTCTGGGTAGTTTTAGGAAAGAGGGATTTTCAAATGAGATTGAAATCATTGAGTTTCAACTTAATTTTACTTTAAAAGAGGCAATATATTTTCAATACACCAATAATCAAATTCATTTCAAGTCCCTGCTGCAGTTTGCTGAGGGCTCAAATTATATGGCTATTTAAAAACTCTTTATGTTAGTTGTAAAAAAAAAAAACTGAGTTAGATAGCAATGGTATGAGCAATTCCCCCTTTATAAATTGCTTTCAAAGAATATAAAGCCCAAGCATGGTGTGTGTGTGTGTGCGTGTGTGTGTGTGTGTGTGTGTGTGTGTGTGTGTGTGTGTGTGTGACCAGATATGTGTGAGAAAGATACAGAGACAGAGAGATAGAGACTGAAAGAGAGACAGAGACAGGGAGAGGGGAAAGAAGGGGAGGGAAGGAAAGAGGGGAGGGGAGGGGAGGGGCGGAGAAGAGGGGAGAGGAGAAAATGTACATGTGTGTACTTGGGACCTTGGTGAATGGTCCTGTCTGTCCATATGGAAGAAAGCAAAACTTTGGATATATTTCTCTTTATTCTCCACAATATTCCATCAGGACCAGGTCTCTTATTAAAGCTGAACTGGGTTTCTAGCCAGGAAGTCCGAGTAATACTATTACCTGCACCTCCTATAACACTAATATTATCCAAGTTCACAACCACTTCCAGTTTTGTTTTTATTTGTTTGTTCATTTGTTTGTTTTTATGAATGGTGAAGATTAAAACTCTGGTCTCTAGACTTATTTATCAAGCACTTTTCCCACTGAGGCATTTCTCCACACCAAGCCTTGATATTTCAAAGACAAAAGTAGGAGGCTGCCAAGATCATTCATTGGGTAAAAATATATGTAGTTTACAATTAATAATCTGAGTTTGATCCAAAGAACCTCCACAAAAACAGTACAGTAGTTGGCCAATGTAACTTTCAAAAGCCTGATAGACTGACATAGAAGAATAGCACAGGTTCAGATTGCTTAGAATACACAGGGTTGTAGCAGTAAGATTGAGGGAAACTGTCTCAATAAAATTGAAAGCAGAAACTTATTCCCAAATACTCCCTAACCTCTACAGATTCAGATATACATTACTATACAAAATAAAAGCAAAATATAAAATAAACATTTTAAAAGAAAAGATGAGAAGTGGGTATATTCTCTTTTTGGCTTATAATACATTTAATACTCTTTTATTTTTAAATTTTTTCCCATTTTCCCCTCCAAAAAACAAACAATCAAACAAACAAACAAAAACAACAAGAACAAACCCCTCTTGCCTCCCCCCTCCCCATGCCTGACACCCCAACCTTTCCCACTTATTGGCCCTGCCATTACCCTACACTGGGGCACAGAACCTTCACTGGATCAAGGTCCTCTCCTCCTATTGATGATGGAATTTGCAATCCTCTACTATATACATGTTGCCAGAACAATCAGTACCACCATGTATAGTCCCTGGTTGGTGGTTGGGTCCCTGGGAGCTCTGAGGGAGCACTAGTTAGTTCATATTGTTGTTCGTCCCAAGGGGAGGCAAACCCTTCAGCTCCATAGATCCTTTCTCTAACTAATTCATTGGGGACCATGTACTCAGTTCAATGGATGGCTGTGAGCCTCTACATCTGTATTAGTCAGGTATTATCAGAGCCTCTCAGGAGATAGCACTCTCAGATAAGTGGTTATTAGCCCAGAAGTTTGGAATACAGGAGGAACAACCCACAAACCAAAAGAAACTTAAGAAGAAGGAAGACCAAAAGGGGGACATTTCATTCCTTCTTAAAAGGGGGAACCAAATATCCATGGAAGGAGTTGCAGAAATTAACTATGGAGCAGAGACTGAAGGAAAGACAAGCATTTAATACTCTTAAAATCCATTATTCCATTTTTCTTTTTTAATGCAATTTTTAATTATTATTCTTTAATCTTTTTTATAGTCCAGTTGTTACCCCCTTCTGGTCTGACAGAAGTTACTTATAGTCTCTTAAAAAAACATAGTCAGGTTAATAAAGATAATGATAGGAGGACATTAGAGGAAAGGGAAAAAGAGAGGTGACAAATGAAGGTAATGAGAAAGAACCTGTGTTATTCTTCTATGTCACTCTATCAGGATTTTGAAAGTTACATCGGCCAACTACTGTACTGTTTTTGTGGAGGTTCTTTGGATCAAACTCAGATTATCAATTGTGAACTACATATGTTTTTACCCACTGAATGTTCTTGGCAGCCTCCTACTTTTGTCTTTGAAATATCAAGGCTTGGTGTGGAGAGATGCCTCAGTGGAAAAAGTGCTTGATAAACAAGTCTGGAGACCAGAGTTTTAATCTTCACCATTCATAAAAACAAGCAAGCAAACAATGATTAATGGACATTAAATGTATTGGCAATCTATGAAAATATGCTGAAATATATGATTTTGTATAATTAATATACTAATAAAATAGGTTAGAAAAGAATGAAGCTAATGATGGATGTAGTTGCTATACACATCTAAAATTTATTTTTATGCCAGTCACTATGTGAAATATCTTTTCCTGAAAAGTCTCCTTTTCCCTTATTTGCATATAAACAAATTGAAGGACGGGGGGAATTGAAATGCTTTCCTAATGTCTGATACTTAACCCAAGGGTCAGGATAAGATGTGAGTGTCCCTGGTCTCATTTCCTATATTCTATTGGCCCGTGGTTTCAATTTAAATGATGGGAGAATGTGTCTCATGAATAATGGATACAAGGAAATCCTTGAATGAGAGGTATCTTCTGTGCTTTTTACTTCCTTCATACTCAGCCACAAGTTCACTGTTTTACAGATTTTCTTTCTTTTGCATACTGGTACACAGTCTGTGTTCATAGTACTGATGCCACATAAAACACATCTGCTCTGTGTGTTACCAGTGTCATATCCTCTCAAGTAGTTAGCATTCCCTGTTGGCCTAGGGATCAGAACTTTTATCTCTTCTACTGGATCAGGGATCAGTCTAAGTACAGTTGGGTCACTGATCCAAGGGCATTCAGTGGACTTGCAATTCTTGGAGGTCTTGAAACAGACATTTATATATTTAACCACTGAACACAGTTGTTCCTGAAACTAATTACACAGATGTGGTATCCAAAAGATTAATTAAGGAACTAAATTTTAAAAAATCTGAAATTATGATATCTGACAAACAGCCTTATCACATTCTGCTGAGAAAAAAAAATCAGAAACAACCGGAGAACATTTTTGACGTTAACAAGAACACAATAATATCAAAACAAGGGCACTTGTATTAAGCACAATGCCTGCTATTGAAAATAATAGGAACCAAGCCAGAGCAAACGTAGGCATATGCTGATTTTATTGAATTATGCAACAAATGGAAGAATATATGAATTTCTACAAAGAAAAACAAAAACAAAACAAACAAACAAAAATACAAACTCAGAGATAACAGTGGATGTAAGACTCTCTAAATCCTTGCTAGTGATCTCCTTGATTATGAGATCAGCACCTGTTCTGGCAAAACCTGTGATCCTTGGCTGCCATGAAGCTTTGCAGAAAGACCTATACATTCTGTGTGACACACTCACCTTACTACAGCAAGCAGTCAGGACTACAGAGACAGACTCTGCTTATACATTCTCTACTTTTGCTCATGATGTGCAGAATTTGTGATGCTCCTCTGTAGCTTTCTCCCTTCAGTGGTCTGCTATTCTAAACAAATTCTTCAAAACAGTAAGTGCAGTTCCACTTGAAACATCTGGAGATGATCCTTTTTGCCTGACTTAGCCTCCATGAAATAAAAAGTGTTACATTATATGTTCAATAAGTGAGCATTGCTATCCATTGCAATTTCCATTAGCCTGTCTCAACCCAGCCCATTCTTGCAGACGATGCTTTCTCTCATGATGTAGTTCAAATTACTCAATGTAAATTACATTATTATGCCCACTTTTCCCTAGTAGAATATTTACCTACACAGGCCTTATGTTACACTTTTGCAAATTTAGTAGCAAGTCTTAGTGAATTTTAGTTTCTTGAAAGGTAGCCTCTGGGTTTTGTTTATTCTTATATTATCAGTAACAGATTACTCTGTCTTTCTTACAATAAGAATAGTTACAATTTCTTAAAATTTAATTACAGCGAGTTAAGATGGTGATTTTTTTCATAACAACATTATAAAATAAAATGTAATTTTATTTATTTACATAATATCCAAAGTATGGTATAGCTTTCTGCAATCATAACTGTAAGGCAATACATTCTATACTCTACTTTTTCAAAATGATTCACTTCGAGAAAATCACTCTTATAGATATGTTTTTTTAATTTGTGTATGTGTGTGAGCATGCCCAAGTTTATAGACATCAGGTGTGTGCAGTAGCCTTTAGAAGCAAGAGGAGGGGTTGAAAACCCTGGAACTGGAGTTAAGACTGGTATGACCTACATGATATGTGTGTGCTTGGAAGAGAAACCTTATCTTCTTCAATAGCAGTGAGTGCTGTAAATTACTGACCATTTCATTAGCTATCTTTTAAAGAGGGATAATAAAGGCAGAAATCTGGATTGCTTTACATTCTTATTTTCACAAACTTTGTATCTCTGATAGTGTATTTCTCCCCTTTTGAATATTCTGATTTGTTGAAGCTGTTTAGATGAGGGAGATATAAAAGTTCTTCTCAGAATTTTCCAGTTATTTTTTGTCTTTTTTATATATAAACTATGCTACTAATTTAATAAACTTTATGAAAGAGTTAAATTATTAGTGTTTTTGTTTACATAGTCTTACTTAAGTATAATATTAGAGAAGGCTTGAGGATTACTAGGCAACCAGTGTTCTGGGTGTTGTACCCAGTATTCCACACATTAAGGTAATAATTATTCAAAATCCAGGGAAATATTTTAGTTACTTAAGTATATGAGTATTAAATGACCATGATCTAATTATGTGCTACATATGCTAATCATAAAAACTTTGTGTCTAAATCTTAAGATAAATGAAATACAATTAAACAAACATTCATTAAAATTTAAGGAAAATGGAGGAAGTACCATAAAAGTGGGAAGAGAAAATAAAGACTTACACGTACAGTAAAGGGAGTTAACAGAGTAAGATTAAACCACCCTGTGGGTAACATAGACGATGGAAGCAGTTGAAAATAGAAGCCAGTCAATCAATTTTATCCTTTTGTAGACATCAGAAATGTAACAGTAGCACTGAGAGCCACTATACAAAGCAATACACAGTAAAACAAGAACCATACAAAACCACGTGTTGAGAATATCATTAATGTATGCCAAAGTTTGCCCAACTTGATCTTGGATAAGTCTTGTTCAGATAACCAAAGCTGCTGTGGGTTTGTGATTTTGATAGTTACGCCATGTTCAGAAGACAGATCCCATGGACTCTGTCATTATCTGGACCTAACTCTTTTTTTTACCTCTTCTATTATGTTACCAGAGCCATTATGGTGGTTGGATTAATATAGATGTACAGAGGTCTAAGCATTTAAACTCTTATTCTGAGCACTTTAAGTGTCTCTTTCTTGCTACACAGCTGCATACTGGATAAGAGGAAGAGCTTGGTCACAGAGTAGTTCTATGGATATAAGTTTCAGTACTTAGAAAACAATTTGACATCATAACATGTAACAAAATAAGAATATCAAGTTCTATCCTAGGGATTATAGCCTCTAAGAAATAAGCTTTTCACCAGGATTACAGTATCAAGTATAAAATTCCATCCTGTGAATCAGGTGTCAAGAAAATGGTTATTTACACAGCAACAGTTATACCACTGTTGCACCAATGAACATGTCCTTCCTGGAAGGTCAGTAATGTAGCATGCCAAGTTTGCTGCTGGGCAAGAAACTTGATGTCTTTCTCTCTCATCAGCCTACAATTTCTTTTATATTGACACACATCTGAGGAAATTAACAAGGAGAATAATTTTCTTGATGACACATGGCATTTACTGTTAGTTCAGTTAGGATTTTTCAGTTAGTGGATTTTATAATCTTGCCTTATGTGTATAATGAACTATTTGTGGTCTTGCTTTAAAACTCCAATGAGAGCTCCTCTCCCATCCCCCTTACCGCCCTTATCAGGTACCTTTTAAAATAAATGACATGTCTGTAACACAAAAAGTTGGGAATAGCCACTTACAGAGGCAGAAGCTTTTTTTCACCCCCAAATAAAAAAGCCTTGACTATATTTTTAACTGTACTTTACTCTGGACTAATACTTATTTTTCACAAGTGGCAATAATGATCAAGTCCATGCTGACAATCTATTAATCACACATCCTGGCATTGTGGAGAAAGGAGGTGATTCAGAGTTCAAACACAGGGCAACCTACACTCCACCCATCCAATAATAGTATCAGTAACAAAAGGAGTCTTTCATATTTTGAAAATGAAAAAAAAATGAAATCTAGTACTTGTGAAACAGAATCTAAAATATGTGTGCAACAAAGAATTATAAGACTGAGTAACATTTTCAACTGTGTAACAGTTGAAATAATTCAGTCAAATTGTATCAGATACATTTATGCCAATAACATTTCATGACACTTGGCACTCCAGTTGCATTCTGTGACTTCATTGTTATTGGTTGGGCCAATATACAGTCTCTCAGTTGGACAAATTTAAACTTATTCTGAAAACTGAAAAAAAAATGTAAAGCAAATTTATGTTTAGGATAATTGAATAGATTTAAGTCACTTCAAAATAGTGCTGACTAATTGGAAATCTGTTTGAAGATTTTGTTATGTTTATTGGTTTTGAAAATTACTATGATGATTCAGTTTAAAATTAGGTTCTAACTTGTTTCAATGAGTAGAACCACCAAACATACCAGCTAATATAGTCAAATGAAAAAAATACATGCTGGAAATATAGCTAAGTGTATAAGTGCGCTTGATTTGCAGGAAATATACCTGAGTACACATGCCAATATCCATGTAAGAAGTAAGTCATTACCACTAAGCCTAGCACTGAGGATAGACGTGTTTAAGGATGGGTAAAACAGAAAAGAATAGAAGTTTTATACCAGCCTAACTCTACATGAAAGTCAGTGAGAAAGATTCAGGGAAGTCTTGTAGACAAGAATCATGATGTTCTGCTGGACTTCTACATCCCAGTGCATGGACAAATAAGAACACAGACACAATATATATATTTGTATGTATATATATATATATATATATATATATATATATATAGAGAGAGAGAGAGAGAGAGAGAGAGAGAGTATACATTATAGTGTTTATAATATGTATGTGTATGTTATATATATATACACATTGAAACATATATACATATATATAGTGATTGTTTTATGAGACCCATTACTCAATATTAATTTCATGTTTATTTTAAATTAAAATATATCATTAATTATTATAACAAATAAGAATTAACTTCATGATTATGCTATTTTTTTAATAACTCAAATTTGCCTACTCAAATAAATCAACATTTTAGGGAAAAAATATTGAGGATATAATCCCTTATGGTCCAAAAGAAAAAGACAAAATTAAGCTAACTTCTACCAAAAGCATCTTTTGTAAAAGAAATGAATGTTTCAAGTGTTAGGCTTTACAATGTTTTAATTTGATGTGGTTATGGTCCAGAAGAATTGAGGACAAGTAACTGTAGTATATTTTAAGAATTAATTTTAATATAATTGATAGTTTGTTGAACTAATTTTATATACATGGATCTTGTAAATAGTACTGGTTCTAATGAGTACACAAAACAATTAACTCTTATAACATTTATATTGTGCTTATAACATTTGAATAAATCACTTCAATGAAAAGGAGATTCCTAAACTATTATTACTGATATTAAATGAAAGACTTGCACATTTACCAATCAAATGGTCATATATTATATATAGGATGTACACACACACATATTTTAAAGAAAATATACATACACATATACCTACAATCACACACACACACACACACACACACACACACACACACACACGCATGCTCATATAATTTCTTAACTCTCTCCTGTTACACTGAACCCACCATATGTCTGTCTCTAAGATTTTGCTCCTGTCTGATACAGCCAGTCACAAAGGATACTAGAGAAAGGTGGCTATTTCAGCTTACTTTAGAGGTATACCGTGTGTGTGTGTGTGTGTGTGTGTGTGTGTGTGTGTGTGT
>JADRCD010216929.1:512-18397 GCA_019843815.1 Montemys delectorum
TAGAAGTGTGCCTAGATATATAGTGGATGCAACCTAACTATAGTGACCTGTGCAGCCTAACATCAGTGACCTGTGCAGCCTAACAGCAGTGACCTGTGCAGCCTAACAGCAGTGACCTGTGCAACCTAACCGCGGTGACCTGTGCAGCCTAACCTTGGTGACCTGTGCAGCCTAACCTTGGTGACCTGTGCAGCCTAACCTTGGTGACCTGTGCAGCCTAACCTCAGTGACCTGGAAGTAGTACTTCGCAAGGCCAGATTGTTCAGTCTCTGCTCCAGCTCTGAACCCGTATGAACGGAAGGCACTGTAACCTCTTTCAAAGTGAAGTTAAACCCCAGAGCCCTTTGCATATTTTCAGGAAAGAAAAGTTAGGAGAAGGTTGAAAAGTAGTTCTCCCAGGGCAGTGGCAGTTTCTCCTTTTCGTTCAGCTGAAAGTAGCCAACCTATCAAGGTGCCATGTTTGGGGATAGCGTTTCCTATACGCTATCCTTATCAAATAATGAAAATCATACTGTGGTCATCTAAAATCATGTATTCTTTTAGATCCCCAAATGTGCCTTTTGCTGGCAATATTAAGAACACTTGTCGCTTTTCCTTGGTTTTATAACAGAAGATCAATTTCACGAGTCTTTTCTATGCAGATCAATCCTCATGGATGCAGACAGGCTCACATCTGATGGTTTCTTTCACTGCAGGAAAGCTGTGGCCTAGGAACCTCTGTAGATCCTTCATGAAGTTCCCAGCAGCTGAAAGACAGTTTATCTCTCGGACCTCTCTGTTCCTGTGCATAACAGTAGATTCACCTAACCCATTTTAAAACTGTCTTAACGATGGTGTGACTGGTTTCAATGATGCCATTTTACCCAAATTAATCAGGGCTAAAAGTCAGTGGCACTGCGACACGTTTAGTCTCTTTTTCTAATGACTTCTCACAGGGTCTGAAGGCCCTGATATAGCAGCAGGTAACAAAAGAGCAATTGCTGTATTGATCGATCTGGCAATGTATTAGCTCTTATGAAGGTGAGAAATGCTGCACAATAAAGGAATCTATGGTTTTGTCGATTTCCTTAAAAACTCACATTCCCACACAAAATGTGGCGAGTCCCTGGTATTGCTTCATGAAATGGAGTAAATTACCACAACCCTAAAGCTAACTAGGACCTAAGCTGGGTTAATTGTACTATCAGTGTTCTGATATTCCTCAGAAGGGAAGCACGTTAGATCTTCAGTGTTCTGAAACCTTCATATAACTATCCATATGATAATATATTTCATAGGCTGATAACATATGCCTTTCATTTTGTATTCTATTATAAGGAACAACAGCATAATACCATTAACTAAAATTAAGTCCATATGAAACTAGGACTGTGTTTTAGGATTTCGCAGTATCTCTTGCTACATGAACTCCAAAATGAAAAGTGTTTGTCTGGGCTTGTCTTCTAACTATGTGTTTTTCAGCTAGATCATGTTGATCACACTAAACAACAATGAATATCCATCCTCTCAGTTGCAGGCTGCCATGATGTCACTGTTGGTGTGGTTTTGTATTTTCAGATTTGATTTTCTTCTATGACTGGATAGTCACATGGTTTTAACCATGACTATGTGTTGAGCCGCTCTCAATATGGTGCTTAACCAGGGTTAGTTCTTTTAGATTAACTCAAAGATTAGACTCTAGGAAAATAAACACACTCAACTAAGAAAGGGGAGAAATTAAGTATATTCCATTTTAGAATGTGATAGGCAATAGGAAAATAATTGCCCTCTCGCAAATGTCTATTTTCTTTATCTGTTCTGTACTTGTTCAGTGCTCAAAGACTAACAAATAGAAGCCATATGGCTGTAAATCCATTATCTATAGTATATTTTTGTTGTGATGATTTCTTACTATAACCAAAATGTCAGTCTCGTAAAATTAGGCTTGACTGCGTATACACAAGAGTACAATCTACATGAAGCCTTTAAACATTTAGGGGGGATTTTTAAAGTAAGTTTATTAGAACATTGGTGGCTATAGTATTCTTTTCAAACCCAGAAAACGAGGAAGAACTCTTTCTAACATGCTAAGACTGTCTTCAGAGGGTCTATGCTGGCTAATTTTCCTCTCAGCGATATCTGCCTGCTCCCTGCTTTGTTTGAGTTTGAACTGTGATGAAAAGTAATTTTAACATTTGACATCTGGGTGTGTTTCTTCTATAAATAGCAAAAAAAATCTTACAAATTATTCTGTTTAACCTTTCTGTTTGGACCACCAGGAATCTGAGGAAAAGTTAACAATTCATCTTCCGTTTCATGTTTAAGAAGACACGGGCGTACATCTGTACCATTGCTTTGTATAGACAGCATAGCTGTCCTCCTGTGTTCTTTGGGTGACCTGAAGTTTCTCTTTTAGAATTACAAATGCCTCTTTTCCTCCTCTCTGCTGCCTGCCATATGAACCCTTGCCAGATGTCCAAGAGCCTACTGCAATGTCTACGGTATCAGTTTGTTATTTATCTCTAAATATCTGGGCTGCACCCACTCTCTGCCTTGAGCCCCATCTACTGTGAGCTACCATAGTAGTGAAGTGTGGCCAGAAGAACTGTCTCTGCTGCTAACATCTATCTCTTGCTGCACTATGGAGGTTTTAGGGCCCTACAGTTGTGCAGAATTTTCTTACTTGGGCTTCATTTGCACACTGGACCTACAGTAGTCTCTAATTCCACAAAACCCAGTTAACAGGTTATATCTTCCCGGCCTTCCTGGCCTTCCTGCCCAGTATGAACTGTATTAAACTTACTACAACATCCCTGCAGCCAAGGGAAGATACCATTATGTCAGCCTTCCAGACACTCAGCCCAGGGTTTCAGGCTCCCATCAAGAGAGAACGAAACACTCTCCTCTGCTTTATTCCCAAGCAGCTCCCTTCATCCAGAAAGTTCTAGATGCAGCTCTCCCAGTATTCCATAAAATATACCACTCCTAAACAAGGAGCTGAACAACTATGTTCTTATTAATAGATGCTGTCTTAATATGACAAAAGTTTGTAAGAAATGGACAGGAAGGAGAACAGTGATGAATCAGACAAGACTGAAAGAGTAACTGATTGGAAGATGCAATTGCTAAGAAGAGAGAGACTGGCAGTGCCCAGAAGATGACTATGAGTGTGTGTGCCTCCCCCACCCTCCCAAAGGATCCTCATCACATACTATAATTATGGTTATTCCTATTATCAAATATCATTTATCCAGTATTAATCCATTATTAATGGCTTGGATGTGAAATCTGCTCATTGGTTCCTGTCTTTAGACTGGACCCTGGTGCACGCCTAGGGACATAAGGCAGGGAGCAGGGATTAGAGCTGCTCCATTTGGCCCACAGTCTCTGCTTGTTAGTCTCCTGAGATGTTGACAAGACATGCTACAAGATTTCCCCCAACACATACACAAAGGATGTTGACCTGCTCCCAGCCCTTCAGTGATGTAAATCTGAACCCAAACAAACGCACCTTCTCTTAAGTGGCGTGTTGTTTAGCATTTGGTTATGATGAGAATGGAGACAACAGACCTTTCACTCAAAGCAGTCTCCCATTGGGCAGCAGTAACCATAAAAGACTGATACATCCCCAGCCCCTTTCAGACTAGAACCTTACAGCAGGACAAACTCATCACACCAGTATACGATTACATTAGTAGGCTTTCCTGAAACCAGCACATTCACATTTCTGTAGGTAAAGTCTGTGACTGTTATGTATGTGTGCCTATTATGACTGGTTTCCCTATCCTACTTTCTGAACTATATGAATTCTGACTGTGGACCACATAGAGTAATATTAATTAATCCCACGAGTCAGAAAGGAGTGCGTGGTGATTAAGTTCTTGAGATTCTGGGATGAGACATGCTAAGGTCAAATGCTGCATTGGGGATTTAAATATAAACATACTGGCTCAGGCAGATTTCCTCATCTCCGTGATCCTCAATTGGCCTTTCATAAAATAGACATAGTAATCATGCCTATTAAATGAGTGGCACTTATTAAGAGAGAGTGAGGGGGGTTTGGGGAGTTAATAGAGAAAGCATTTAGCACAGTACTTGATACTTAGAATGTGCTCCATAAATCTTAAGCATTGCTCCTGGTCCTTGATGAAAACCAAGCTCTGGAAGTATAGCTCAGTGGTAGAGAACTTGTCTGGTACTTGACTGAGTTTGATCTTATACATGTCGAAAATACATCAGCAAATAAAGCAAGGGACAAATTGTTATGGTTTCTGCCACTGGCTCCTTCTCTCTTTATCTAGATTCTTCCAATTCACATTAATTCCTTCAAATAATAATTTCAAATTAAATGTTCTCATCTCCCTCCTTGCTCTTGTCTCTTTTTTTATAGGGCAAATGAGGGACAAATTGTGTCATACTTGACTGTCCTGCATTTATCATAGATATTGAAAACTCTATATTTGTGCATTATTTGGATGGAACCAACACACACACACACACACACACACACACACACCTTCTTCTTTGTTTTGCTTGTTTCTTGTCTTATTTACCAAACTCCAAACTTTCACTAAAGACCACACCAAATGCAGTGTAACATTGGGTGTTAAGCCTTGCCTCTTCCCCCAGGACACTCTGAGTAAATTATATTTGTTGTTTCCATTAAAGCATAATCGAATCTCAGTTGCCTCATAAAGCGTTTTGGTTTTGCTTTTGTTGTCTTGAGGGGGTGGTGGCATTTGAGACAGTTTTGTTAAGTAGTCCAACCTGACTTCAAACAGGCAGCCTTCAGCTTCATGCGAGCTTTTTGTGTGCCTATCCACTGATGTACTGAGTTCACTGAAGACAGAAACTATACCCCATGAATTCTTTCCCTAATGAATGTAGGTTATTAAACATGAAAATGTCACATATTGGATGCTCAACAAATACAGTCTCAGATCATGGGAGTCCTTTAGTTCCTATAGAAAGGACCAAATTTTTTGTGAGTTCCTAGGATGTGTCCCTAGGACTTTAATCTGCACGGAAGCACAGGAGGGAAAATAGGGAAAGTGAAGTAAATGACTCAGTAAAGTGTCTACACACAACAACATTTTCATTTCCTCTGCATTAGTTGGTTTGTTTTCACAAAACCGTCTGGAACCAGATTTCCCTAAAAGCCCTCCTTTTGAGCTTCACTGTGCTTTACCAATAAGCACAGCTTGTTATGACGTCGAGTCACTTCCTCCCTAGCCACTCTTCCCCGCCACTGAGCATCTAATCAGTAGCAGCTTATAGAGTTCAAAAATCAATCTTTGGCTTAAGCCAATATCTAAGAAGATTATCAATTTTTTTGAGTCAATAAAACTGTCAATAGCTTTTAGAAATTCTACCATGATATAAAGTAAAAGAAAAGCCTTTATTAAAATATCTATTTGTTCACAGATATAGAAGTATTGAATGTAAAATATAAAGGTGTGAGATTATTGACAAAGACTACTATACACTGTTTTACTATTAATCTAAAATCTGCTATGTAGTTAATTACATTAAAATTGTCACTCAGTATATATTGGGATAATTATAAAACGGAAGGGTGAAATTGGCGAAAAGTATTACTGGCAGTCAATTTTTCTGGTAATGGCTAAATGGCAGGCTGATCTAATCCAAGCTTTGCCATCAGCAGGTTATTATGTGATGATAGAAAGTCATAAGTGGGCATCTCCAACCACTGGCTATTTCAGGAAGCAAAAAAGTCTTTCCGAACTCAACATGTGAGTTACTTCAAAGCTCCCAGTTGTTAGGAAATAGGCCTTAGTCTGAGGTCTGAAGTCTGATTGAGACTCAAATGTCTGAGTCTAAGCTTTTCAACCTCTTCTCCAAACTATACTAGCAACCTTCTCATCCATTCGTTATTTAGAAGTCTTTATTTTAAGAAAGACATTGTATTTATCACATATAAATGATTCTAAGAAACAGAAGTATAACAAGTATAACACCTGAAGGAAGAGGTGGTCTTAAAGGTCTGCTGCAATTGGGAACAAAATTAGGTAAAGGGCAGGGAAAACCCTAAGATAACCAGTGGCCCAAGCAGTGCTTTGCATGATTAAATGGCATGCCCGAATCTCTTAAAGAAAAGGATTAACTGAATTTGTTTTTAAATCCCACTACCTAGGAGATAGAGGCAAGAGGCTCTCTTTAAATTCAAGGCTAGCCTGGTCTACAAAGAAAGTTCTAGGCCAGCCAGGGCTACATGATGAGAGCTTGCAACAAAACAAAACAAAACAAAACAAAAACAAAAACAAAAACAAAAAACAATGGAATTGGTGTAACATGTAGCAATCCACTTAATGTTGCATCAATTATTGTTGATCAAGAAAATAAGGACTGATATTCATTTTCTTCTTTTTGAAGATGTTGAAGAGAACTTCTAGTTTTAGCATAAACTAGAAACCATGCAACTGCAGAAAAACAATGCTAGAAACATTTATTAATACCAGTTTTGGCAAGCAGAAGTTAACTTGCCTTACTGTTGCTTAGACTTTTTCTTCAACCTGCAGTAGTTTTTCTGCTACACGAGGTCACACACTATTACAGTGGTTTGGCTGTCTTTTGGTGTAATTGCATCTTTACATATTAGGTCACGTATCATTTTCTTACTAACCTTTTAAGAATTAAAGAACATTCAATTGCCAATTATAACTCCCCAAAGAGAAGTTACTTTTGATTGGAAAAAGAATTTCACATAAGCACTTAGATGGGTCTATATACAGGCAGTTATCATACCCTTACAGCAAGAGACTCCCATGGGTTTCCTAATACAGTAAAGGTTAGATAGGCTTATTTTACATACCAATCTGGTTTAGAAAAAAAAAAAAAACCCTATACCATATATAGGATTCAGACTAAAATGACCATGGAGGTGCCATGATATAAATTTCTGCTAATCATTTTTAGGTTATTGTGTTTAAAAGCTTTTTTTTTTTAACTGTTTATAGCGAACTCATATCCCAAAGAATGTATCTACTGAAGATCTTTAAAATGCATTTTGAAAACTACTCTAGTGGTTTATGATTTTTCCCTGATTCCTCAAAACCCATATGAATCCAGTTCCTGGACACTTTCAAAGTTGAGTCAGGAACTGTCAATAATGTCATTATCAGAAGTTTATGCATTAAAAGAAATCACATGACAGATCAAAGTCACCTTCAATAACAGGCCATGCCATGGTGCATTTCAAGTGACATTTGCTGGTGATGACAAGAGATAAGCCAAAGAAGCTGAGACACTTTCATTCCTGCTGCCTAGGCCCTACTAGACTTACACAGCCCACGCTACAGTGCATTAGACAGGACGACAGTTTTTATCTGCATATTTGAAGGCAGGAAATGGAAAATGTCTGACAGCTAGGTTTATGATTTGTAGGAAAAAAAATCCTGGTAACCTGGCCCACCTACAAACAGACCTCTCCACTATGATGACGTGGGTATAATTGATTACAAAATACGACTCTAGATCTCCCCAAACTGGGTGAACAATTTGAATGACCTACATACATCCAATGTCATGGAAATCTGCCAGTAGAGGTCATTTAGCTAATTTGGGGAGTTTCGTATACTCAGAACTATTTATTTGTATAACAGCTGTCATTTAGAAAGTCTAAACCAGCAGCTACTTTATTAAATGTTCATGTCTGGCATCTTATTAATTTCTCACAGTCATGGCATGAGGTCATGGTGTAATCCCAGTTCCTGAATAAACAAATGGAGACTTAGTAAGAGAAGTCACTCTCATCAGTCTCTACAACAGTCACTAGCAGATACCAACCTAGAGCGTGAACTACATGCTGTGTACCTTAGTACAGAGCCCACTGTCTGTTACAGAGCAGGTGTTATCCTAACGAAGGTCCACAAAGTGTATTTTCAAACCCAGTTGGGCAATCCCTTCCACCGTGCCATGTCATTCACACATGTCAGATAAGGTCCCATCTCCCTATTGCCTACTTCCTTTTTTGTCTCATTCCTCTGTCCCCACATGTCTTTCCTCACTCCCAGAAGGAAAAAAATAGAGCACTTCACCTCCTCCAGTTACACAAGCACACATAATCAGTGTGCATATTAGGGAAGAGATGACCTAGTGGGGAGATTTCAGGCAAACAACTCACCAGCACTCTTACAAGAGAGGAAAACGGGGGTTCCCAGGGAGCACATGTGATAACGGAGCCCTGTGCTTTGAAGGGTGTCACTTGGTAAAAGTGATGAACAAGAACAAAGAAGAGAAAGGAGGAGCCAGCAAGGCTGCACATGACCATGTTTTGTGACTGAAGCCAACGGGTCACCTCATGGCCCACGGCCAATCCTTTCCCTTCTACATGGGTGTTCTCTGTGTGAGAGACCTGACCTTGATATCCAGTGGTATTTTCTAGGCTATTTCTTACAGGGAGAAGCCATTTTAGTTGATAAATATTTCTGACAAATGGGTTAGAGAGAGGGCTCCATGGGTAAAGTGCTCACACCTTCCTGAGCATGAAGACCTGAATTCCGCCCCCAGCTGATCCCACACAATAAGCCCAGGATAGAAAGTGTTTGGAATCCCAGCACCTTAGGGACAGAGACAGCAGGGTTTCTGGAGCTCTCTGGTCAACCAGTCTAACCTGCTTGGCTAGCACCAGGCTAGTGTGAGACAGCTGCACACCACCCCTGGGACTGACCTCCGACCTCCTTAAGCACCTGTGCCTGCATCCATGTGCACCAGTACACACACATACACTACACAAGCACACGTATGTAAAACCATGCACACAAATGATTATTTCTAAAGGGACAACGTTGTTTGGTTTTCATTGTACAGTAGAACCCAGAGTCTCCTGCATGCATGGTTAGTATTCTGGTACTAAGTACATGCCCGTTCATGAAGTAGCTTTGAGGTCTCCGTTCCCCAATCATTTTATGTTTTCTTTTATAAGAAAGAAAGAGAAGCCAGGGGTGTGTTTGGTGGAGGTGCGGTATGGTGCCCGGGAAGGGGGCTCTTCTGCAGGCCTGTGCTGAGGCATCCCTTCCCCCTGAGGTACCAGCCACATATAGTGTGGAACAGAGTTTATTTAGGGCATGGGGAGGGGAGTTGAGGGAGTAGAAGAGAGAGAGAGAGAGAGAGAGAGAGAGAGAGAGAGAGAGAGAGAGACAGAGACAGAGACAGAGAGAGAGACAGAGAGAGACAGAGACAGAGAGACAGAGAGAGACAGGGACAGAGACACAGAGAGAGACAGAGAGAGTAGAGTAGTAGAGGCTTCTCATGACCACATGAAGAGAGAGGGGGGAGGGGAATGGGTAGAGAAGGAACAGAAGGGGAAGACGGTAAGAAAGCAAGAGGAGGGGGCAAGCAGCCCCTTTTATAGTAAGCCAGGCATACCTGGCTGTTCCCAGGTAACTGTGAGGCAGAACCTAGAAAAAACTGCTGTACTGGCTGGTTTTGTGTGTCAACTTGACACAGGCTGCAGTTATCACAGAGAAGGGAGCTTCAGTTGGGGAAGTGCCTCCATGAGACCCAGCTGTGGGGCATTTTCTCAATTAGTGATCAAGGGGGTAGGGCCCCTTGTGGGTGGTGTCATCCCTGGGCTGGAAGTCTTGGGTTCTATAAGAGAGCAGGCTGAGCAAGCCAGGAAAAAGCAAGCCAGTAAGGAACATCCCTCCATGGCCTCTGCATCAGCTCCTGCTTCCTGACCTGCTTGAGTTCCAGTCCTGACTTCCTCTGGTGATGAACAGCCATGTGAAAGTAAGCTGAATAAACCCTTTCCTCCCCAACTTGCTTCTTGGTCATGATGTTTGTGCAGGAATAGAAACCCTGACTAAGACAACTGCTAACACTTTATATTTTCATTTTTCTTCTATAGGCGCGCGCGCATACACACACACACCATTTCTTTACATGACTGTGTCAAATTTAGAAGGAAACATCAAATGACTAACTTGGTCATATTTCTATTCAGATACTGTGGTCCAGTCTAGCAGACAGATCCCTAATCCCGTAAACACTAAGAACATGGAGTACACGCCATCACTCATTCGAATCAGCGTATGTCTTATCTTTGATTATCTCCATCTGGCAGCAAGGGCTCTGCTACCTCTTCATATCCTTGCTTTTCCTAGGTCTCCATCAGATACTCATTTCCTCCATCATCGTCATCCACCACTGAAGAGACAAGCCCTGAGCAGTCCTCTTCAGAGAGTGCTGCATGCCATTCTCGGAGCTGGGCAAGGGACAGAAAATCATTCTCTTGTAAATCACCTTTTGTCACATTATGCTGTGAGCTGGACAGAAAGCAGAGCCCGTCAAACCCAGCATAGGGATCACACTTCAGGTTTTATTTATTAACTAAAGAGGGAACTCCATGACTTCCTCATTAGAGAAAGTCTGCCACTCTTCCTCTGACTGTATTTATTATGGGTAACCTTCTCACTGATGAGTAAGCGCTCAGTGTCTGGTTACAGCAATTCAGTTGTTAAAACAAAAACAAAACAAAACAAAACAAAAAAACAGCAAAGACGGTCAGGAAAAACCTTTGACTGTTTTTAGCACGGTGTTTTTACAACGTTGTACATTTCCCTTTAAATCACGATAATCTTAACGATAAAAAAAACCTTCAACATGAAGAGGAATACTCAATACCTGTAGCATTTCCAGTCTTCTGTCCTCCCACCTTTAGTAACCAGAGTTAACATCCATGTAAATATGTCACTCCTTTGGGGACACATATTTCATAATTCACCTGAGGATATATTTATCTTAAACCAACCTTTGGGGTCTTTAGGGAAACACCAAAAAGTATCCTTGATCTATGTTCAAACTAAACCAACACAGAATAAAAGAAATAGATTCAGTATACCTTTGTTCAAAAGCAAACAAGCAAAAAATAATGTGAGCTAGTTGGTGCTGGGCCGGAGAAGATGGCTCAGTGGTTAAGAGCATTTGCTGCTCTTCCAGAGGACCTGGGCTCAGTTCCCAGCATCCGAGTGTGTTCACAACCACCTATAGCTTGAGTTCTAGGGAT
This sequence comes from Montemys delectorum, assembly GCA_019843815.1. NCBI lineage: Eukaryota > Metazoa > Chordata > Mammalia > Rodentia > Muridae > Montemys > Montemys delectorum. The sequence goes on from JADRCD010216929.1 coordinate 11,518, forward strand.
CCCAGCACCCTCCTCAAGCTTCCTCAGGCACCCTTAAACACACACACACAGACACACACACACACTCACACGGTACACATAGACTCATGTGAGCACACACATGCATCAATTTAAACAATATTCTATGTGTTTCTAGTCATGGCTTCAGCAAAACAGCAAATTAACATGGTTTTATGCTTTTCCATAGCATCTTACCATGTCATGTAATGAATAAATTAGTAAGTAAAAAACTCATATTGCTTAAGTTAAGAAAAAGATGTGTCTGGATAGTTAAATGATAAGCTAATCATTCAAAAACAGTATTCAGCTCTCCTTAGGAAGCACAGTATAGAGCCAGAGAGCTATAAAACTGAGAGGGATTGCTTCTTTAAGCAATCAAATTGTAATAGCTTGGGCCAGATTTGATATATAAGTGGAAAGAGATACAAGCAGTAATAGTTCAGACATGAGGTACTAGAACCTTCTTTCTAGGAGGTCAAGCTTTGAAATGCAGTCTGCCTGCTGTTAACAGGGTGAGGTCAGGAAGGGAGGTGGCTGGCTGGATAGAGAAGTGTCACAAAAGAGGAGGGAGGGAGGAGAGCGGAGAGATGAGAGAATGCCCCTCTGGGGCTCTACAGCTGTAAAGCAGTAAAAGAAAGTGCATTATCACTCCCTTCCCTCCCAGTGGCTACAGCTCCCTATGGCTCCAAGGAAACAGCACAATCTACAAAACACACACAGACTTGTGCACACACACATACACACACACATGACTGGCACATACACACACAAGCACACACACACATGAACACACACACACACACATGACTGGCACATACACTCACAAACACACACACACACACACACACACACACACACAAACATGACTGGCACATACACACACAAACACACATACACACATGAACACACACATACACACACAAACATGACTGGCACATACACTCACAAACACACACACACACACAAACACACAAACACATGAACACACACACACATGACTGGCACATACACTCACAAACACACACATACACACACGCACACTCACACACACACAACACGCATTTGCACGCCTTTATAGATACAGTTTAACTCATCCTTCCTGATTGATGAGGGTTTGATCAGAGTATTTACCACCTTCTAAGGATGAGTTTACCCTTTAAAACATCCAAAGTAATTTCCCTAAGAATTAAAATATCTGATGCTGAAGACTCAAGGCTAAATTCTTTTGTTCTTTTGCTGAAGCATCTGTAAGAAGAGCTATATGCATCAAAATAACCTTGGGGGAGGATTTGCCTCGTGTTTGAGTAACATTATACTTAAATAGTGCTCCCAGCTAGAACGCTCTTGCCTTTTCCCACAGTAATTGCCTGATGTATAGAGAATTAGAAATAACCTAACCAGCTTCACTTTTTAAGAGTGAAACCAATGTTTCCAGTACAATTAATTCTGTTGTAGGTTATATTTAGATCATATTGATTGTACCGTGTATATGGACTTAGAAAAATGTTAATGTTCGTATTCTTCAATAGCTGCTGACAATACTATCAGATTAGCATTTTATCTCATGGAAAGCTAATATGTTTTAATATGCATGAGATTACATCAAGGTTTTAGTGTGATTGGCCCTTCCACAAGTTTTTACAAAAACATTGCAAACTAACTTATAATGAAAACAATAAGACATTTAATAAAGTTTGAAAATCACGATGTGTATACCATTGAAGCTTAGTAGCCAGCTGTGGGTGTTTTACTCTTGTAAGGGATTCACCAGCTGGGTGTAAATCAGGTGTGTGCTATGAGCAGGCGGTACACCGCCCTAGATCTTTTTCCTTCCCCTAGCACTGACACCTTAATCTCTTTCTGGAACCCTCTCTTTTTGGCTTATAGCCAGGGCCTGATGCCAGGGCACACAAATTTCTCTGTGGGACAATTTGCAAGGTAAGCCCTGGAGTCATTCACAACCCTTTCATTTGTAACAACTGCTATCATAGCACCATAGACGTTTGGATTAAAGTTCCTTGGAGAGATCACACATTAAAATGGCCTCGTCCCACCACCACCACACAGTAGGAATGAACAAAGGGGTACTTGTCATTGCTGAATGCGGTGATGTGCCTCCAAAGCTTAATTCAAATAATTTCTATTGTGTCTAAAAACGAGCAGCCATTGACTCATCGCAAAGTAAAACAAAACCTTATAAGTATTCATTCATTTAACAAGCTAACAGAAGATGTTACTCTAACAAACTTAGCATTTCTTTACGCACAATGCCATTTTTATTTAAACGTGTTGGGAAAAAATATTTCTACTTTTGAAGGACAGGCAAGTATTTCTTTTCTTTGGGCTCTTTGCTGCTATTTCAATTTCTATGCATATGTTTTCCATATGGTAAACCCCTCACAGCTTGTGGAAAATAAGAGGATTCATAATAGTCAATATGCAAATGTTATTAGAATAAGTTCTCTCTTCACAAATATTACTGTGTTGGGTTTGGGGTGTCCCACATCCACTCTGTCTCAGGGCTCGGGCTCTGATGGAGGTAGACACGAGAGTTTTGACTGCGCTTACCTCACGCCAGCGCTGAGTAGGTGTTGGGCTATGAGAAGCTGTGGGACACCACTCCAGGGGTGGGAAGCACAGTCTGAGGTCCCCAGGGACTGCCGGAGCTGGCTCGGGGTCACCAGGCCTGCAAGGAGGCTGGGGCCATCTGGTTTTCAGACTCTTGGGCACCCAGGCGCAGCTGGGAGCCTCTGAAGAGCTGAGAGTGGAGTGGGGGGCCCACGGGCTGGGGCTGGATCTAGCCTGGGCCGAATGGAACGTGGGGAGAGCTGCGGCTCTGGCTGAATCCCGAGGAGGAGAGAGAGTCCTTGGCTTGTTTGGCCGGTGGCTTGGCTTGGTCTGTTCAGGGGTGGAGGCGGGGTGGCTTGGCTTGGTGGAGGCCATGGCTGGGAGCACCGAGAGGCCTTCCGGGGGAGATGAGGCAGCTAGCTCTTTAAGCGAAAGCCTTCTTCATTGCTCTCCACAGCGGATTCCGATAAAAAGAGGCGGTCCATGGTTTTAAGACATTTATTGTCATGGCAGAGAGTGGCAATGAGTAAAACCATACCCCACTTTCTCAGGGCGGGGCTGAGATTAAATACCTTTTGTAGGAAGGAGTGTCTGGGAAGGGGAGATTATTGGCTAAACCTTCAGGCCTTTAGGTACATCATTAAAATGGAGATCTGTGGTGAGGCTCACCTATGGAGAGCTTGGGAAGTTGCCCTTGCGCGACTGATGGCCACAAACTTATGGAGAGCTGTGGCCTCATGCCAGGAGCCAGGGGCTCAGGAGAGTGGCAAAATGCCAACTGTCCCTTGCAGGGTTACCCCCTGCAGGGTCACTGGGGTTTCAAGCCTGTGTCGACCAGGGCCCAGGTTGCCTATCACGGTCCTACACTCCTATACAATCATAGAGTGGCCCCAAGTGCGCGGCTTCCTCAGCTGGCACAGCTGAGTTCCTTCACTCTATTTCCTTATCGATAAGAAAGCTAAGCTTTAGCCTCGCCTCCCTTCTGCTCTGCTCTTAGGCCCCAGTTCCTCCTGACCTCAATTTTGTATCCTTCAGCTAAGAGTCAGTCAAACACAAATTAACCACCTTGGTGGATCAATTTGGAAATACCTCCTAAAAATATCATAAAACCACTTCTAGGTATTCATTCTTACAGAGATATGGCGCCAGAAAGAAAATATATACAAGGGCGATTTTAAGATTACTGACAAATAAGAAAATATCTGAAATAAGTCATACTTAGTAAAACATTGGATACAACAAAGGTTCACATAGTTTTACAATTGCAAATTCTGTTAAAAGCGCATTTTTGTAATTCTGTGCTTTTAAAATGTCTGTAGCGCACTGATAAGTGAAGAGCCTTCGTGAACTCCAAACAGAAAACATGACTCCAAAATTCATTGAATTGAAATTTAGACCATAAAAACTAAGTTCCTGACCCAGGTCCACTTTTATCAGACTACAGGTTCTGACTTAATTTTTGTGGAATTATTTAGCATCACTTAATCCGAACCTTTCAACCCATTCAACAAGAAGCAATACGAGCTTAGAAAACTGCGCCAGCTCCTGATGAGCTAAGAAAATATTACCACAAATGATTTTCTACCATACCAGTGCATGCTAAACCAATCTCAGTGGGACCTTTGAGAGTCTCCTCCAATGCTCAGACCTGCTTTCTGCACGATCCATCACCAGAGCTGCAACTAGTGAGAAGCTTCAGCCAGCACTTGCATTTGTCTACAGTTGCCACAGCCATTTCCTGCCAGAGCTAGGAAAGGAGAAACTGTTCCCCACTGTGCTATTCACATTCCAGAAAGGGAATTTAAGACCAATGATTCTCCTTCTTTGAACACACCTTCGGTTCTGGTCCATGGGTTTTAGAAGATGCTACTCTCTTCTTTGTCGTTCATATTATTTCTCTCTCTCTCTCTCACTCTCTCTCTCTCTCTCTCTCTCTCTCTATCTGTGTGTGTGTGTGTGTGTGTGTGTGTGTGTGTATGTGTGTATATCTGTCTCTCTGTCTCTTTCTGTATATGTGAATGTTTGTGTATGTGAGTGTGCATGTTTGTACGTGTGTGAGTGAATGTAAATGTACATATATGTGTGCATCTGTGTATGTGAGTATACATGTATGTGAGTGTGCCTGTATGTGAATGTGCATGTATGTGAGCATGTATTTATGTGAGTGGGTATGTATGTGTATCTGTCTGTATGTCTGTGTGTGTATATGAGTATTCATTTATGTGAGTGTACATTTATGTGTGTATGTGTGTGTATGTCTGTCTGTCTCTTTGTCTCTCTTTTTCTGTATATGTGTTTGTGTAGGTGAGTGTGCATGCATGTGAGTATGTGTGTGAGTGAATATGAATGTACATGTATGTGAGTGTGTATGTGGGTGTGCATGTATGTGAGTGTGCATGTATGTGAGTGTACATGTATGTGAGTATGTGCATATATGTGAGTGTGCATTTCTGAGAATGTGCATGTATATGAGTGTGTATGTGTGCATGTGTATATGCGTGTGTGTCTGTCTCTCTTCTTATGTACATATGTGTGTATGTGTGTTTGTCGCTCTGTCTCTCTCTGAGTGTTCATGTATGTGAGTGTGTGAGTGTGTGTGAGTATATATGTATGTGAGCATATGTTTATGTAGCGTGTGTGCGTATGCATTGCTAAGGATCTATTCCAGTGCCTTACTCTGCCAGGATCCACCACTTATCTACACCCTCAGTGCAGTATACTTTTTCTTTTCAATATTGACTTTGCTGCAACAGGCTAGATGTCCATCAGCTGATGAATGGATAAGGAATATGGGGTACACCTACTCAATGGAATTTTCCTCAACTGTAAAGAAAAATGAAATTATGAATTTTGTAGGCATGTAAATACAGCTGGAGATAATTGTCCTGAATAAGTTAACCCAAATCCAGGAAGACAAACACCATGCATTTCTCTTTCATAGGTGAGGCCTGGCTTTAGAACTTTAGTTACATACTTTTAAACTGGACCAATAGAAGTTGGGAAGTTGGGAAACTAGGAAGGGGCCAGGGAAAGGGAAGGGGACTTGGGACTAGAAAACAGGTAGTGTGAAGGAGAAAAAGGGGGTATAATGGGACACTGTGAGAGTTGAGGGGATGAGGAATGGGAACACAAGATACAGAGTGGAAAATGGTAGGGATAACACTAAAGTCCTGTGAAAAATGCAAATGGAAGCCAATTCTTGTAGGTGCTTCCTACAATACATGATACACATACACATGTATACAAAGAGTTCAATTGGAATTACTCTTTACAGGGAACATTGCCTCTCCTGAATGTCCTAGTATCAAAATAAAAATCAAGTCCTGGGTGTGGCTATTTCACTTTACATTTTTAATCAGTGAGATCTGATTAAAGGAGAACAATAGTCATTGTCAACAATATGAACTAACTAGTACACTCAGAGCTCCTAGGGACTCAACTACCAACCAAGGACTATACACGGTGGGACTGATAGTTCTGGCAGCATGCGTATAGTAGAGGATTGCAAATTTGATCATCAATAGAAGGAGAGGACCTCGGCCCTGTGAAGATTCTGTGCCCCAGTGTAGGGGAATGCCAGGGCCAATAAGTGGGAGAGGGTAGGGTGGCAGGCATGGGGAGGGGGGAGGCAACAGGGGTTTGTTCTTGCTGTTTTTGTTTGTTTGTTTGTTTTTTTGGAGGGGAAATTGGGAAAGGAGAAATTTACATGTAAATAAAGAAAATACCTAATTAAAATTTTAAAAAAAAGAAAAAAAGAAAAAAAGAAAAAGAAATAAATAAATTATTTTTTTTTAAAAAAATAAAAGTATTGACAAAGGAGCTAAAACCATACAGTGGACAAAAGACAGCATTTTCAACAGATGGTACTGGCTCAACTGGCGGTCAACATGTAGAAAAATGCAAATCGACTCATTCCTTTCGCCTTGTACAAAGCTCAAGTCCAAGTGGATCAGGGACCTCCACATCAAACCAGATACATTGAAACTAATAGAAAGTAAAGTGGGGAAGAACCTTGAGCAAATAGGCACAGGGGAAAATTTCCTGAAGAGAACCCCAATAGCTTCTGCTCTAAGATCAAGAATTGACAAATGGGACCTCATAAAGTTGCAAAGCTTCTGTAAGGCAAAAGACACTGTCAATAGGACAAAACGGCAACCAACAAATTGGGAAAAGATCTTTACCAACCCTATATCTGATAGAGGGCTAATATCCAATGTATACAAAGAACTCAAGAAGTTAGACTCCAGAGAACCAAATAACCCTATTAAAAAATGGGGCATAGAGCTAAACAAAGAATTCTCTACTGATGAAC
>JADRCD010216930.1:0-10708 GCA_019843815.1 Montemys delectorum
TTTTTTTTTTTTTTTTTTTTTTTTTTAGTCAAAAAGTTCTCCAACTGTGAAATTAAGCCAGTTCTCTACATTCCCAGTGTCAGGAGAGTCACAGTGATTTCTCTGCATTTACTAACTAGTAACTGAGCTTCTACTGAACTTGAAAAGGGATGACTCTCTCTACTATCAACACAAAAAACGATAGGCTTGAGTGAGCTTAGGAGTCAGTCATCAAAAGAACCACCATCTTTAACTCTTAAAGGTGGTTCACTGATGCAATAATAGAATCCCCAAAGTCTCCGGCTCTGATCAGCCATTCCATGCCTTCCGCCCAGCTTTGTAAACAGTCAGCTAGGACCAGATATAGGGTTGCTAATTGACTATACGGGTTGTAAAACAAACAAGCAAACAAGGAAACAGTGAAAGGTTTCTTAATGTAAAACCATAAAAAAAATAACCCCAAATCAAATATGCACAATGACTCTGACACTTTCTAACAGCTCTCTGCTGGAGCTTCACCACAGCTTGGTTCTAAGGCAACCAGTGATCTGTGTATTGTGCCAATGATGCATGGAACACCGACAGACTCAACTAGAAACACCCTGGCTGGATAGCGACCACCGCCAGTTAGAAGTTGCATTGCTTCCCTTCCTATCCGATGTTTATAGAAAACAAACACTTTATATTTTCCTCCCCTCGTTTCTCAGCAAGTATTAAATTAATACAGCTTTGAGATGCATTACACTGCAATGCTTGATTTTAAAAATTGCTATTTGTCTTGTTGATTCATGTTTTGTTTTAAAATCTCTATCAAATTCATCCTGGGATTAGGACAGAATGTTCAACAGTTGCTGAAATAGACTTCTGTCATTTTTACTATATGTTGATGCAAAATATCCTTCTTAGTATTGCTAAGTATAAAAGGGAAATCTTAATCAGTTTTGACAAAAACCACTGCTCTAGGTCCTACTGTATCAGACATTGCATAAGTTAGCATTTTACATTCATCACTAAAACAAATGGTAAAAACCAAAGAACTGTTTTTAAAATAAACCTACTTATGATTCCTTACTAGCAAATGTTTGATTTGTATAGTTATTTTATATACCTATATTCTGTGGGAAAGGTCACATAAAAATTTCTTGGAACAAAACATTTGTTAGTAAAAAAGCTTTAAGAAACCTACAGTGTAGCCAGGAGCGAGAAAAGTCTTTGAATCCTGGTTCTCTGCTCTTCCAATGGTACAATCACTAAATACTTGAGTATTTATTAGTTTCATGAAGGAAACTATATGACAGAGAAGAACAAATGGTCAAGCAACGAGAGAGGGGCTTTAGTTTGTTTTTAGAGCAATTAGAGAGAGAGATGGTTAGGGAAAGGGATGAGGAGAGGGGAGAAAAAGACAGAAGAGGATGAGGAAGAAGAGGAAGAGGAGAGAGAATGTAATTTAAGCAAAGCTACAAGTCCCAGTTTAGAACAGCAGAGCTCTGTCTGTTAAGTGGGAGGCAGAAATCACCAAGGAAATGCTCCACAGGCCACAACCTAACATTCATTGGTCAATCATCTTGCCAGCAGAATGCTTGAGCTCTCATTTCTTTTGAAACACTTAAGCTAGGAAATAATCAAGATGCTTATTAAGCATCTGTATATTATTTTCTTCCTTTCTAGAAACAGTTTCAGTTAGTATTGCGGAGAAACAGACAGCATTGGTTTTAAACCATTAGCGGCAGGTGACTTCCAGGTGCTCTCCTGGAAGGTACAGGGAGCCTGGAGAGTCTGCTGTACAGGGAGCCTGGAGAGTCTGCTGTACAGGGAGCCTGGAGAGTCTGCTATCTGTGCAGATCCCCTGCTTCAGACTTGGCATCAGGATAGATGCCTCCCTTGACTTCTGGCCCTGAGAAGAGTGGTCATCCCCAGACCACTGAGCTCATTCCTTGTTTCTGAGTTCAGAATCATGCACTTTTAAATTTCAGGCAATCCTATTGAGAACCTATTTATACCATATAGCAATGCTAGATAATCAGTTACAGCACTTTTAAAAAGAAGTATTTATGGTCACTGATTGCGGCAAACTTGGTTCTTCAAGCAGAGCATCCATTCTGTGTTTCTTTGGGAGTTAAAATTGATAAAAATCAAGACTAAAAACATGAAACATTTTGATTACATTCTGCAAGCAATGCTTCAGGATCAGAAGTCATACCTTATCACCCACTGAACGAAAGTGCTGGCCTCTCCAGCTCCATTTACTCCCGTCTGAGGTTATTAGAGACATTTTACATTTTAATTGAAAATATATTTACTTGAAATAAGCTAACCACACATCACCTTTTCTTTTTATTAAAAAAGATCAGCTTTCTGTTTTGCTGCTAGAATCAGAGGTTAATAACAAAGTAAAAGACAATTAAGTATGGATGTTTAAAATAAATGGGATTCAGAAATGGATGACATTCTTGATTGTTGGACTAAAATTAAACAGCTAATCTAAATATGACTGACGGGGATGTTGCTGAAGGAACAATTAAAACAGCAACTCTGAGAACTTCGTCAAGGAAGAATGCTGGAATTTTCCACAGAGCGCTGGGAGCCATAAGCAAGGCCTGTGAGTGGGTCCTGTCTGCTTATGGTTAGGGCAACAAAGAAGTCTGTTCTTAATTTGTCTGCTTGAGCTGTGGCCCAGTGTTATGTCTGGGAAAACTTCCTTGATCTTAAATCTCCATGATTCTCTCAGGGTGATTTGTCCCAGCTTACCAAATCAGGAGCCCAGAGGGTGAAGCTCCAGCTTTGCTATTTGTCTCAGGGTTATTCTTTCTACATAGTCCAATTTGCATAACTTTATTGTTTTGTGGATTCTAAGCCTGTGAATTTATTACCAAGGCACCTGCCAGTGTTTCTGTATTTAAGAAACTGTCAGCAGTTTCTATTTTGGGGTTTTACGTTTGTTACAAAAATTCACTCAGGGTTGAATTTTGGCATGTGTTATAGGGTTACAAACCAAAAGTGAATTATTTTTAGAAAAAGGGAGGGAGCCAAGGGAAATAGTTCTTTCTTTTTTGCTTGAGGTATATAAATGTAAAATAAAAACCAGAAGTTGGTCATTACAAAAGGGTCCTAAGAGATTAATTCTCTTTTGTTTTTCTGAAATTCATAGGCTTTCAACTCATTAGCCCATATTGCAGACTAATGTCCTGAGAGAGTGTGGCAAAATATTAAAACTATATGTCCTTTTGACAGGAAAGATATGTTATATACTCATTAATTTTAATAATGAACCACCAATTTGAGTAAAAGAATAGACTTACCAGAGATTAAACTAGAACCAGCCACCAGTCTCAGTCCACACATGCTTACTGTCAACATACAAGACATTACTGTGCTGGACAATTAGGGATATTCCAAGTCATGTTTCTTTAGAAGTTTTATCTCAGAAAAGAGTCTTCAAAATCCATGTCTTTATTTTTGAGAGATTAAAAAAATCAGGCAAGACTATCTGAACTTTTTGAAAAGACTATTGAAAATTCTTATTATCCCCAAACATGAAAGTATATATGTGTGTGTGTGTGTATGTGTGTGTGTGTGTGTGTGTGTGTGTGTGTATAACATATGTATACCTATGTTTGTATGTGTGTGTGGGGGGGTATGTGGGTGTGTGTGTGTGTGTGTGTGTAGTGTGTATACACACATATATATGGTGTAGTAGCATGCCTTCAGATTATCTTCACACAAGAAAAAGAATCTTAAGCAATGAAACATCCAAAAAGTATCTTGTAAGGAACACACATACTATTTCCAATGTAAACATATTCTAGCTAGCTGAACAGAGTATTGACTTATTGATCACATGTCTCGTAGGCACACTGTAAGGCTAGGCACGGACACAGAAAGTTGGGCTAGAAAGTGGGTGGGGCAGTAAGGAGAATGTATTTTTCATTTGAAAAGTGTTTTGCTTTTCTTTATTTTTAAATTACATTTTTATTGTTTGGGAATTTCATACACACACACACACACACATATATACATATATATATATATATACATACATATATATATTATATATATATAATGTAATTTCATCAGATTCCAACTCCGAGTCCCTCCTCTACAACTGCTTCATCCCCAGATTTCTTTTTCCTCCTAACTTCATTTGCTTTGTTTTTAAATGCATCAAATGCACTATGTGTGTATGTGTGTGTGTGTGTGTGTGTGTGTGTGTGTGTGTATAGATGAATAGATACAATAGCATCAATTAGAGAATGGGCAGCCTCTCCTAGATCATATTCTTGAAGAGACTGACTCTTGCTCGGCCAGCAGCTATCAGTTACCAAAGGTTCCTCAGTTGGGGCAAGATTAATGAGAACCCCCTATCCATGCTGGATTTTTAGCTGACTTGATTTTGAACGGGTCATGTGATGCAGCCACACCTACTAATTCCATGTATGCAATGGCACTGTCATGTGCAGCAAGTCATTTCTCCTCAGGTGTCCACAGTCTCTCGCAATTTTTTTCTACCCCTCTTTTGTAATGACCCTTAAGGCTTAAAAGGAGAGGGTGTGATGCAGAGTTTCCATTTAGATCTGCACACAACACAGCCTCTTCTTCTCTGTGTGTTGAACAGTTGTGAGTCTCAGTATTAATCACAATCTATTGCAAAACAGAAGCTTTTCTGATGAAGAAATAAACTCATTTATGACAATAAAAATTCGAACTTAAGGAGGTGGCTTATTAACAGGCAAACTAAATAGATAATGGCATGCATATTAAATAGATAAAAAGAAGTTTTCAAAAGACAGGAACAAAAGGCAGCACTATGGATGTGAAGTATATTCTGGCCTGTAGTCTGAGGATTATGGTCCCTCCAGTATCGGTACTGCTCTACCAGAAACAAGAGCATCAGACCAATGTCACCACATACATGATCCTATTAAGAAGGACTTCTAAACCCATATTACCTGAGGGGCCTAATCTGATTCCCTGGAGAGCAGGTTCCAGTGCAGCACTTGGTCAGTTTCCAGGAGCATATCAAATACTCATTCAGAATGGAAAAATTCCCATCTCCCAATACATTTGAATGATGGTATACATATTAACAGCTTGCAGGGTTAGATAATAGAAGCCTGGCTCTGCATGACTTCCAATTTCAATATGCTAACCAAGTGCTGGGCTTTCCTCGAGAAGCTCCAGGCCTAGGACCTGTGAATCCAGTCTCAACACCTCACAGGCACTTTTTAATAACATTAAAGGGAAGGCCAAGGCACCCTGGGAAGGCCCTGGCAGGCAGCCACTTCTCCTATTAGCGAGCTTAAGTTACATTGTGGTGTTCTCTCCAGTTTCAACAGGAACCTAACTTCAAAGAGAAAAAATGGGCATGACTTAGGTTTTTATGATTTCATTTTATTTTAATGAATTTAAAAAGCTAAAGCACAGGTTTCTAAACAATACTTCATCTCTACTTGTCTCCTAGTCATAATTAGAACTTGAATAAATATTTTTTAAACACTTTTAGAGTTTTCCTATTTGCTGGCTACCAATTGCTGGAAGGTACCTCAGAACATACTAATCCCAAACTAGTAAACTGATGTTGTTATTTTATCTACTGTGCAACAGTGAAAGGGGGAACAACTATCAACAGAAGATGAAAATAACCAACAAGTTGTTTACTAGTAAAAATCAGGAAGTTTGCTAAGTTTAGTGTTAGTTAAGAAAGAGAAAATTATTTCAGAGAGACTCAGACACATTTGTTTTTATTGTTTATCCAACTTGACACTGTAGGTTCCTTAAATTTACCATAAAATTTCTAGTTATTAATAATTCTAATTAGTTTTTACATATTTATGCAATGGTATAAAACAAATTCCTCAGAAACGAGCATTTTTCTTTTAACTCTCTCCTTGTTTCTCAGGTATAAGAATTAGCACTCCAAGAAGTGTAGCCATTCCAAGTTTGATGCTGTAATTATTCTAATTGGTGTAACAATTCAAATTTCTACTGAACATGAGGTTGACTCAAATGAAGTCACCACATTGGCAGGTTGGAAATGCTAAATCTTAGCACTTGTATATAGCTTGAAGTAATGTTTACTAAAAGAAATGGTTTTTCAGTAACACATTAGCTGTCTTATAGATTACATTTTGTGAGTACTACTCAGCTACTGATGTAAACTAAGCAATAACATTTAGGTTGCCAGATTCAATTGAAATTAAAGTCATAACTACTTACCATAAGGAGTTCATTTCCATGAAAATGAGTATTTATAATATTTAAGTCCTCCAGTTACTCGATATTAAAAAGACAAGTAAAGTAAGCAGACACTATATAATATACAAATATAACATGTAATAATTCTAGTAAGAATCAGTGCACACTGAGCACCATGGAACTTGCCTATTACTTTAACTACTTGAGAAATAATTCTTAAAATCTGCAATGGTAAACTTAACAAGATGAAACTAATACTATTAAAAGGACAGCAACTGAAGTCAATGGTCTGTTCAGGGAAAATTACACAGCATGTTTTTGTTTTAACCGTTGCTTATTTATTCAAAACATAAGGTTTTTCCTTCCCAAAGTTCTGGGCAAAAGACATTTAGGTGCCTAACATTTGCAGTCACAGTTTTGTCTTAGCTTAGACTTCTCTGAAGTGTGACTTCTCCTGGGCCTAAACCTAGTGGATATTTTTATTCTTTTGTTGTTTATATGCAAGCAGTGGGTTCAACATGCACTGCATTTGTGGCTCATTTGTGCCTTATATACATGAACAAATTTAGTTTTCCCAATCTGATACATGATAAGCAATGTAGCTTATAGATTTTGAAGGTACTAGGAACAGAAATAAAATTTATTATACCTTCAAAAGCTGTTGAATTTAACAGTCGGAAAATGAATTTGATACAGTTTTAAATCTAAGCTTAAAACAAGCTGTTGTATCTTAGGACCCGGTGAGGAGATCTCATGCCATTTATCACTTTATACAGAATTGCAATTATGCCTGTAAACACTAAAGTGGTTTTAGAGGTCTCTCTAAGCTCCACAAAACCAAGAGCTATTCCATACTCATCATTTTATGTTACAGCAATGCTCTTCAAGCTTAACGTGCACAGGACTCACCCAGGGATCTTGTTAGACTATAAATTGTTCAGCTGTGCTGGGACATGGCCTGAAACACTGCAGTGCTAACCAACAGCAGAATGCTGCTGACACTGCTTATTGGAAAAAAACACACTGTGAGCAGCAACGGTATGTAGCACCCAACTAAAGCTGTTGGAACCCTAAAAGGATGCCTAATAGCTTTGTAGATAGCTGACAAGATTAAATCCCTACAAGGTGCCAAATACAGTTAATAATTCTCAAACCGACTAAGACACCTGGCTTCCCTAGCACATGTATATTCTAGAAGCACAGCAGTTATTGTCTGGCAATGGGGCATCTCTTCATATTCCTGCCAAAAATCAAAAGATGGAGAGGTGGGACTTTGGCTTCCCCACTGTTGATCCCCAATCCATGGAACATAAGGACTCTTAGAAGGCAGAGTACTTGGGCACCAGCTCTAGGAGTTTCCGTCTGCTCTCAGTCTTTTTATTATTTTTTTTTTAAGAATTCTGTATAGCTCTTAAGATGATCTAGTGGTCATCTCTCCCTCTGAGGCCCAGAGGGCATAGTGGAGGCTTATCTTCACCCTAAGTGAAGTAAGGATCCTCTAGGAAATTATCAGGAGATCTCTCCAGATGAGGTGTTGACAAGAGTCTGTAGAAAAACACGGCCAGAACCAAGAGCTGGAATCGAAAACCACAGCAATGACATCGCTCAGCATGAACAGTGGCCTGGACCATGGTTACAGCATTGGAGATGATGCCAACGTGTCTCAGGCCACATACAATTGGCACAGTAAAGCCAGCAAGAATTCAAAACAATCACGTATGGCATCTGGGTAAATAAATGCAATGCGTCAAAGGTAAGTGAGGTTTGGAGGGCCTTCGCAGCTAGGAGAATAAGCTCTCCATTTATAAAGTCCAGGAGGGCCTCAGAGAGAGCAGTAAATGGGTAACATTTTTTTACAGTAGGACAAACCATCCCTGAGGTCAGGGCAATCTAAGGAAAAAAAAAACAAAACAAAACACTTTGCAGTGATGGAATTATTCGCCATCACAGTATGTTTCCTGCAGCTCCTATCATGTTAGCCCTCGTGTTCTTCCTAGTCTCGCTCGCTCCTCCCAGATCCTTCCCAGGCTGACCTATGTCTACTGCGTGCTCTGCTCTCACAGTGGAATGTTGTTTTTGCTTCTTCCTCCATCATGATAACTTACCTGTTACTGCCTTCTTATGTCCCATCAATCTCAGCCATTGCCTTTTAACCCTGTTCTAAATCCCTGCCTGCTGTGTGCTTTCTCCTCTGCTCTGCTCCTCTAAGTCACCCCCTCACCAATGTTGGTCTGGCAGCAATCATCATCAGTCACACCTAAAAGCCACGGTCTTTACAACCCAACTATTCAAAGTAAACTTCTCAATGTGAAACCAAATCTACCGCTAAGTATCAAGAGCTGCAGTGTAGTAAAAAATAACAGTGATATATTGTCATTAAGTAAATCGTGTACTTGAAAGCTAATTTCAAGAACAAATTACATCTAAATATCAGTGGAGGGAAATTAGCCTCTGTAGTATCTGCTGTGCTAATACACATATGCAAACACACGCATACACACCAGCTACTCTGTGCTGGCATGTGAGCCAGAAAGTCATATGCAATGACCATTACTCTAAATTGAAAACATCGTCTCTCCTGTGCAGTGTTTGATGATGATAAAGAAACCAGCTGTGTAATGTGAATTGTGGTGCTCACATTAGAGGCATGAAGCCCTACACTGAGAATAATTTTGATTATGCCACTTCATAGATGAGCAGTGTTTACTGATAAATGATCCTCCTTATATCCTTATATGATCCTTATATGTTACTGTCAGAACATAACTCAAAGCTGAACAGCCTGCAAGCTATACATTTCTCACTCTTGAATTCCATTTACTATTATTATGTGTATATGGAAGGCCATGCATATGTCACAGGACACAGACAGAGCTCAGAGGACAACTCTGTGGGCTCAGTTCTTTCCTTTATGTGTGTTTGGGCCTTCAGGCTTTTGTGGCAGGCAAGTGTTTCACCCACTAATCTTCCTCCCCTGCACAAGATATACATCTCTTACACTCCAAATCTAAAAGAAATTTCCACTTAAGAGAGACATAAAACAAAATTTGCTAACTTTAAATGTCAAGGAGCTCTTTGAAAATGAGGCTAATACATATTGAAAAACAGAAATATTTCAATGTCTGCCCTAGTTTTTATATAAGTACCGAGTGAAATATTCATAGCTATTTTTAAAAAAGTTGCCATTCTCCAATTTAAAAGGAATGACTATCAACATTTCTGTGGTTCTATTGTGCATCAGGGAGCGTCTTATCTGCCCCTACTACATAATTTTGTTGGAAGTGGCTTGTCCAGGAAAAATAAGTTTATAAAGCATTTATGCATGCACTATCTAAATCACATGAAAATGAACCATCAGAAAGGACAGTAAGATATATGTCTCCAAAACTCACTGATATGTGCCAATTCTTAACTACATTAAAAAGCCATTTTCTGATTTAACCTTCCTCTTGTTACGTTTACAAGCCCGTAGATGGACTGTCTCACTAACTAATACCCTCAGAGCTCCTAGGGACTAAACCACCAACCAAAAAGCACACATGGGGGGACTCATGGCTCCAGCTGCATATGTGGCAGAGGATGGCCTAGGTAGTCATCAATGGGAGGAGAGGCCCTTGGTCCTGTGAAGGTTTATGTATGCTCCAGGTTTAAGTATGCCAGGGCCAGGAAGTGGGAGAGGGTGGGTTGGTGAGCAGGGGAAGTGGGGAGGAAACAGGGATTGGTTTTTGTTTTTGTTTTTGTTTTTGTTTGAGGGGTAACCAGGAAAGGAGATATAGTTTGAAATGTAAATAAAGAAAATACCTACTAAAAAAAAAAAAAAAAAAAAAAAAACAAAACCCAAAGGCTTCACAATGTCTCTGGCTCAATGGAGCATCTTCAGGCGTATGTAAGCACATCAGCTGTTTAGAATGGACTCTTCAGTACAGAGTTTATCCTTAGGAACCATATTTTGTTCTCACACAGTAAGTGAGAGGTGGGTGCGGTGGTTCTCACCTGGAATCCCAGCACAAGGGAAGCTGGGCAGAAGGACTGTCATGGATTCCAGATCAGCCTGCCTGGACAATAGAAAGAGACCCAGTTGCAGCAACAGTAATAAAAGCCCACAGGCAAGGCAGGTGTGGAGATGGATAAGGCAGACAGACTGGGGGTGAATGGATGGAGTTATGCTGTGGGCAGGAAGGTTTCTCAAAGCTGCATTAGAGAAGGGTGGGCTGTAAGGGTGAAGGGAAATGACTAGGAAAGGACCTGAAACCAGCAAGTACCAGTTCCCTTTCCTCCACCATTTGGACTCAAGTCACATCGGGGCAGAACAATTAAAGCTCTAAGCCTTCCATAGACATCCCCTAATTCATACCAGAATTTGTAGGCCTTGAGATGTAGATAAAGAAAATATTTGCACAATATGAAACTGCTTGTCCTACAAAAAGAAATATGATTTTTATGGCTCAACCAGAGACATATATTTGTCCATATCGTTTTCTCCTTAATGACCTCTCCTCTCCTCTCCTCTCCTCTCCTCTCCTCTCCTCTCCTCTCC
>JADRCD010216930.1:15209-35050 GCA_019843815.1 Montemys delectorum
AGAGAGAGAGAGAGAGAGAGAGAGAGAGAGAGAGAGAGAGAGAGAAAGACAGAGACAGAGACAGAGACAGAGATAGAGAGAGACAGAGAGACAGAGACAGAGAGGCAGAGACAGAAAGACAGAGACAGAGAGACAGAGACAGAAAGACAGAGACAGAGAGACAGAGACAGAGACAGAGACAGAGACAGGCACACATAAAGAGATACAGAAACATACACACAGAGTTATACACACACAGATACAAACACAGACACATATGAACCCTTGTGCACAGGCATATATAAAAGTCATGTAAACAAAAAGCAACAGGCTCAAATCCAAGTCTTTCCACGTAACAATCCAAAGTACTTGCCCGTGCTGCCTCAGCACCCAGGATCTTCAGGGCCTTGGATTAGTGTCAGGCCCTGTGGAAGTTAGTGCTTGTCTGAAATTTCATGGTTTCCACCTGATATTCAAAGGAATCCAGAGAATCAGTATTTCAAGAAAGAGAGCTTAGGCTCCATGTTTCACTGATTAAAACTTTTATTCTAAATGTCTATAGGTGTAAACAAATAGAGAATCAGAGGTGCAAAGACCCTAATCTGCTGTTAATTAATTAATTGATTAATTAAGATCGTAAGTGCCTTACATTAACCCATGAAATTTAGAGAGCAAATACAAATAAAAGAACCACATTCTAAGCAAAGCAAAACTTGCATTGCTTTAGTTTCTTTAAAAGTACATGAAGCTTGTGGCCATGAGTTATAAGTTCTTTTTTGTAGGTTTTAAGATGCTTAAGAACTTCAGTACAAGGATTATGAAGACAGATATGATGGCAGCTCACACTTAGTATCCCAGAATTTGGGAGGCTGAGGCAAGAGGATCAACATGAGTTCAAGGTCAATCGGGGATGCATAGAAACCTTATCACAATAAAATTATATATTTATACTAAAATGTTGAGGTTTGGTCTTTGCTTAAATTATAATGCTAAATATTGGTCACCAAGGCCTGGTTTCCCCCAGGGATAAGAGAGTCTGCATGTACCCAAATGACATACTCAAGTGATGCTATATAACCTTGTGACCCCCCAAATTATCCATAATTAGTAAATAAAGATGCCTACAGCCAATAGCTGGGCAGAAGAGAGATAGGAAGGGTTCTTGGGTTCCTTGCCTTGGGGTCTGAGGAAGCCATGAGAAGAGAGAAGGAGGAAGCCACCATGAGGTAGGTGAGTAATAAAAACATGGCCACAAGGGTGGGCCAGTTAGAGTTAAGAGCTGCCCAGATGGAACATGGCAAATTATAAAATGGGGTTAATGATGGGGAAATAGATTCTAATAGCATAGAGGGTGGATATCTACCCGGCTTTAGTGCTGATTAAAGCTTATTACAATAATAAAAGTTGTTTGTCTTTTATCCAGAAACTGAATGGTCAAAAATGGGGCAGAAACCCCCAACTGAGATTAAGTAATTTTTACAACACTAAAACATTACATTTTATTTATAAATTTTATTTCTCAAGGCTGAATAAGTAATGGAACCAGTCTCCATGGCTGTGGTAGATAACACAGTAACTGTAATGAGGCCCTGAAGCACATGTTAGTGTAGCAAGCACTCAACCAGCACTGGCAATGCCTGATTCACTAGTAATACAGGATATGGAGTCTGAAGTGGTCATCTTTTGTGGTTGGGCAAGTCTTCCCAATGTGGGACTAGGTTGTAATTGGTTGAGTTCTTGGCCAGGGATGTCCTGTAGAAATCCCTAAATAGCCCAAACTGATGCCAGGACAGAAGGTTACTCTGAAAACTGATAGTAGGACCCCATTGCTGAGGACAACATCCACATACCTCAATGAATATAATGAGGTTGAGCTGGAACCTACATGGGTCTTTGCCCTTAAGTTGCAGTCTCTTCGGCACAAGAAGGTATTTTGCAGGTCATGGAGAAAGAAACCTGGATACCAACCCAGCCACAAAACCCTCAACCTAAAATCTATCCTGCCTGCAAGATGTGCTGGAGTAATGGTGGGAAATACAGGAAAGCCAATATGAGAGGGGGCCCATACCCTCTACTTCCTGGATGGCCAGGAGCTGGAGACTGGATAATACAGATATGTAGGCAGAATCAAACACACCTGGAAAAGAAAACAACGAAATAATTTCCAATGATATCCTATTATACTAATAGATTAGTTGCCTTGTCCAGTCATTATCAAAGAGACTTCCTCTAGCAGCAGACAGGAGTAGGTGCAGAGAACAACAGATAGACATTATGGAGAAAGAGAAGGGGGAAGGAGGGAGGGAGGGAGAAAGAGAGGGAGGAAGAGGGAGGGAAAGGGAGAGGAAAAGGATTGGGAAACCCTGAGGAATAGGGGGGAGGAAAAACTGTAGGAGTGAGAAAGGCTAATGGACACCAGGAGAACATTGCTCACTGAATCAACAAGGTGGGGCTCAGAGACTTCAGTAGGGGGCCTGCATGGGTCTACACCAGAACCTCTGCATGTATGTTATCGCCATTAGCATGGCAGTTTTCTAGAACTCTACCAGTGGGATCCAATGTGTCTCTGACTCTTTTGCCTGCCCTTGGGGCTCTTCTTCCTATTGAGTTGCATTGTCTAGTCTTAACATGAGGGCTTTCATCCTGTCTTATCATATCTTGTTTTGTCCTATTTAATTGCCATCTCTGGCATGTCTGCAGCTTTCTGAAAGGGAAATGGAGGAGGGAGTATATCTGAGGAGATAGGAGGTGGGGAGGAGCTGGGAGGAGTGGAGAGAGGGGAAACTGTGGTCTGGGTGAACTGCATGAAAGAAGAGTCTATTTTCAATTTTCAAAAGAGAATAAAGAACTTAAGAATGACAAATGTGGGCTCTATTTGCATAAACAAAAATCAATCTAAGAAAGGGCCATCCCTGACAACTAGTGTCTTCTGCACAGGCTGTAAGGACCTTCGCAAAGCAGACTCTAGGCTGGCGCTGGATCCCTCGTGATCTGAGAGACATCATGGCAGTGTGTCTGTCCAAGGAGGAAGTCAGTGCAGGAGGAGGAGGCAGAGAAACTGTTCCACAAATACGCAGTTCTTCACTTCCTAAAGTTTCCATTAACCTTCTAGAACTTCCCCTCCTCTCCTCTCCAAAGTGTAGCTGAGATGAACTTCTGACCTTCAAATGTTCATTAGTATACATATCCATTCATACACAGTATTACATATCACAAACACACACGCACGCACACATACACACACACACACACACACACATGCATGCATATACACTCAAATCATCTTATTTATATCAAGTTACATTACTGGTTTCCTGTCTTGACACTCTGCATGGTACCTCCATGAAGATTTCAACCTTTTTGAGGTTATTACTACTCATTTACTTCACAGGCTTTCTCTAGGATTTTTTCCTGTGAGAAATACTGTGAGGAAAACTTACAGAGACAGGAACCCCTTCCACTCTTTCTTACCTCACACTTATCCAGGATGGAGAGAACAGAGCACAACAGTCCAAGAGCATAGGTTTCACATTACACTTATCAAAATGAAAAGACAGTCCCAAATTAGAAATATTTGTGTAGCTGAAGTATTGCTAACATTTTAACTTATTCCTAAAATATGTCTACATACCAAGTCTTTTCCAGAGCATTAGCTATAACAAGTCAGCTCACTTGCTTCATATAGATAAGGTTAATCATTTTTTTCCTTTACAATTTTCTTGCAGGTATGCACTGTACACTGAGTATTTCCTTGAGCCCATTCTCAGGTATCCTACCTTTTCCTTCCCTGCCCACCCATCATCTGTTTTGATCTTCTAGAGAAATTGATTTCTACTCTCATTTGAGATGGATACACATGATTTTGCACAGACAAATCACTTTTAAGTTTTGTAAATCCCTTACTTATCCACAACTAAGCCACCCAATTCGAGGCATTGAACATAAAGAATGAGGAAGGTTAAATCAATCGCCCAGCTGTTCTAGAACTCCTAAGGCTGTCCTACACAGCTCCGACAGAGATAAAAACAAAGTCATCCCCTGAAATACAACCTCAGCTTCAACTTACTGTCGTTTTTTCCAGGCACTTTGTACCAAGTAAAACTATAAATAGAATTCTCAAGCAGCCAGTGCAGGCTAATTCATAATTTATCTCCCACTCTTTCCATTCTCCTGGATTTCTCCAGCCTGAAAGAAATAACTCCTTCATTGTAGTTCTGGGTTAGAAGCAGTCACGAAGAAGTCTGCAGTGTCCCCAGCTGGGCTCCAATATGGAGATACAGCTGTGCTCTCCCATCTTCAAAACACAATAGACTGACTCCATCCCTCCATTGCCCTCCCCTCTCCTGATCTCACTGGCTAACCTGAGTTTCTATAGAGCCTGTCACCATGGAACTGTCCAACATGACTTGGCAAAGGGAAAGTTTTATCCTGTAAGGAAGAAAGATGGGAGGGCAGTTTTAAAAATATAAAGATGGTTTAGAAAGGCGAATATGCTCTGGCTTGTGTTCCCACCATCTGAGTAAATTGGGAAGTATTGATTATGTCCACTTATATTAACTTTAATTTTATATATAATCAGATTACAGGTTCAAAGTCAACATCACACACCTCTGAAATTCATCCAAAAAGTATATGCAAAAAATTTAGTAAAAATTTCCAAGATGATTGCCATTCAATTTGATTTCTTTATTTTCTGTTAGCACAGAATCCCTAACAGAGCAGGAGAAATCAAGGCTGTGTACATCGCAGGCCACATGGCTGAGCACACAAAGCAAGTACATCATTATTCTCATTAAAGGTGTGATATTATTCCAGTGGTTTATAAAATATTCAAGAGTATCATTTTTAAATTAAATTGCTGGCATGTGAAATAATTTTCTGCCAGCAAATCATACATTATAAAGACATTTGCATATGTTTAAATCAAAAGAGTGCAAAGTCCACTCCTGTTGATAGGGTTTTCGAGCCTCAATCCCTGAGCCGGACTAACTGATACTTGAGCCCCAGGCTGCAGCTCTTCACTAAATGTTGAGCAAGGAGGACTGAACCACATATTCAGAACTGAGCCTTAATAATTCACAGTGCCAGGGCATAAATCTCTGGACAGGGAAATGTCATGCTCTAAATCCACTTCTCAGGGAGTCTGAATCGGTATCTTCTTTTGAGACTGTTTGCCACATAGTGTCAATTTTGTGAGTTTTGTGTGTGAATACCCCAGTCAGAAAAACAGAGGACAACCGGATGACCTATCTATGAATTCCTATCAACTTCCCACTTGAGTGTCATGCTAGCCTGTTTTCCATATAATGACTAATCACCAATGCTGGATACATTTTTTTTTTCCTGGAGTAAACTCTCCCTAACAAATGTATGAGTGGAAGAAGGCTCTGATGAAGAAGAAATCTTCCTCTGTCAAACTGAACTGAGAATTCCTAGACCTGGACAAAGAAACAGAAAACTGCATGCCTATCATTTAGGATTCAAAAACTCCATGGATTACAAGAAAACAGATCTGAAAAGCTTTAATGGCTATGGAGAATAAAGCAGATGGACCTTTTATAGCATAAAACCATTTTTCTCCTTCAGAAATACACTATCTAAGACCCTAATCAACCCATTAAATTGTTAGCAAATTGCATTTTTGAACCCTTTAAAGGGGTCCACTTCAATCTTCCAAGAGAAGATTGTCTAGGGCAAGATACAAAGATCTCTTGCCATGATTACTGTTCAGAAGCTAAAAATAGCTGTCCGAGAAAATTGACATCAAGCAGCTTCCTGTCACACGTGACCTAATTCAACAATCTCATCTCAGTCCAGTCAGGCTGAAGGCTCACTCCCAGGGCCATTAAGCTTCTGCTAAGAATAGGAGAGCACACAGAGTACTTACGGCTTTAGGCACAATTTGCATCTAAATAATCCAATGTATTAGAAACTACATAACGCCTGCTAACAGAAAGCCTCTAGGGTTCATTTTAGAAAAATCCATACCATGAAATATTAGATAGCTGTGAAGAGGACCTCCAGGAAGCACAAGAAGAATGACAAGAAAAAGAGAAGCACAAAACCGAACTGCAATGTGTTAATGTTCACACATCCATTCACAGACACATGAAGTGCCACATTCAGGAAGGTCATGTGAGAATAAAGAAGGGGTAGCTGATTCTGAGAAGGGGGGCAAGCAGAGGAGGCAAAGGGCTGGAGGCCTAGGAAACGCATGCCACAGCTCTCCTGCCTTTGAGCTCCATATCTGTATACCAAACACAGATTTTCAAATCAAAGATGAAATCAAAGAAGTAAACATCGGTGTTGTTATTCCTGCCCAGCCATGTCTTTCACACTGAGGAAAGCCTGGGGGGAATGAATACCCTGAGGCCGACAGCACTTTCCCATCCTCCCTCATTCAGGAACCCTCACATTCATAGATGGAGTTCTGAGGCTGGGCACAAAGCTTTTCTGCAGCTGTTCCTTGAACTGTTTCAAGTAAATTTTCCATACTAGCACCAAGTGGGCATTTTGAGAGCAAATGCTATTTCCCCTCCAAAGTATTCTCCATTGGTTCCTTTACAGAAACACACTCTAAGCAAAAGACAAAAGTTGTGTATAACTCATAGTGAAACAGTAGCGCCCCACCCAGTGTCTCACCTACCATCTTCAACTCTGTCCTTCCATCTAGAAACTCAGTAGTCACAGCTCTGCCCCCGGACTCAGATGAGGAATCCATGCATATTGATAGTACTGAGATATAAGGGTTCTGATTCAGCAAGACAGTATACACAGTAACCACTGAAGCCAATGAAAGCCCATGGTCAATTCTGAACCTCCATTGGCTGGTTACTTATAACATGGAGAACCCAGATAGCTTCTCTCAGCTTGCTTCCTTTTCTGTAAATATGGACAATGATGCCACTTACTTGGGCACAGCAGGCTCATCCTGCAGGTTGCATTCTATAAGCAGATGTGGAGTGAAATCCATCTACTAAGTCCCACATGGTCTTTTTTAACTGAAGGAAGCATTAAAAACAATTGAAGAGAAATCCAAAAGAAAATATAAAGTATAAGACACCGTAAAAGTGAATTTGTTATTTTTCTCCTCACTCATATATAATACAAATGCAAGGGGGGAATATATCATTTTCACTAGAGATCATATTAAAAAATTAAAGGCCTTTGTTATAAGTTGACTGTGAGGACAAAATATATTAATTCATCATAAGATTAACTGCACTTAATATACTGTCTGGCAATTAGGAGCTCTCTAAAACATTAAGTGCATAATTCTGGTTATAATAGAATTAATTGATTGGTGTCTTTGGCTCCATCAGAAAATTAACAAAAATCAATATGTAATTCATGTAAAAATATGATACTAAAATATAGATCTTATTAAAGTTCACCTAATGGTATAAAAATCTCTACAGGTAAAATTGTTAGCATTTTACTTAAGATGTTTCCTTAAAACACCAGAAAGAGATAAATACAGTGAAATTATATATAGCATAGTTAAGTAGAAGACACTGATGCTTGGTGCCCTCCACAGTATGGAAAGTGTGTGTGTGTGTGTGTGTGTGTGTGTGTGTGTGTGTGTGTGTGTCTGTGTGTGTGTGTATCCATCTATAGCTTGCTATATGTCTCTTCTTCCTTCTCACCCTCTCTCCCCTTCCCATGTATCATGTGCTGCATGTATGTATGGGGGATTTACACAAGTTAATAGAGGACCTTGAGAAAATATCAACTTCCCTTTCCTCTGATTTCACATTTACAAAAAGCCCTGATTGCATTCTGAGTTCTCTGTCTGGCCTGAAGGAATGCTATCCTTGGACAAGGGGGTCACTCTAAGGCTAGCTCTGCCTATGAGAAGATAAAAACTTAAACCTTAATATATGTTTCTCTCTCTCTCTCCCTCTCTCTCCCTCTCTCTCCGTCTCTCTCCGTCTCTCTTCGTCTCTCTCTCTCTCTCTCTCTCTCTCTCTCTCTCTCTCTCTCTCTCTCTCTCTTTGTTTTTTTTTTTTTCGAGACAGGGTTTCTCTGCATAGCCCTGGCTGTCCTGGAACTCACTCTGTAGACCAGACTGGCCTCAAACTCAGAAATCTGCCTGCCTCTGCCTCCCAAGTGCTGGGATTAAAGGTGTATGCCACCACTGCCCGGGCATGGTTCTCATTTTTATGACTGACCTTCTACTGTACTTAGGAAACCAAAGCAGGCACCCATGGTCTAATGAGCATTAAGCTGTTGCTGAAACACATGCCAGCTATCATTTTGCTGACTATACTCAATGTCAGGTCACTACATGACAAAACTATTGGAACATATCCTGGCATAAGATATCTGGGACATCTTAGGTCCTCCTCCAAAGGAAGACACAGCCTGATGCAAAACCGTGGTAGGTAAGCCAGCATCGAGACTTCTGTAGTTGTGAACAGGATAGACACCACATGCAGCAATTCCTTCTGAGTCCCCCTCTCTGAAGCAGGCAGGTGTAGTCTTTACAAAGTTTCTCTATGGCCTAGAGATCTAAAGGGGCCTTGCTAAAACCCATGTGGTTTGGTTTCACCAGTGTTTGGATTCACAAGGCCTAGAAGACACTTCAAGCAAGCTCCTGGGAGCATCTGCCTCAGGCAATGCTGCTCTGAGAAGACACTGGAAGGGCTCTACCTGTCGGGCCCTGCAGCAAGTCTATTAAATTAACAGACCCAAGAACCACCTGGTTTGTTGTTGTTTTGTTTTGTTTTGTTTTGTTTTGTTTTGTTTTGTTGCTATTCTCTCATGATCAATTGGAAATATCTGAATCTTTTAAAACATGTTTTAAAACACCTAGACAATGGCACAGTTTGATCCAAGCCTTGTCCTCAAATGAGTTCCAAGTTCTGGTCGCTTTGTCACATAACAAGCCTTGCAGCAGGAGCCTTGGAAGCTTGTGAGGTGTTACCACAGCAAACTCTTCTAGAACTTCTTTAGGTTTGCTTACAGAACAATAAGTGTTCTCTATTTGAAAATAGCCCGCAAATGTTCTTCCCTCTTGCTTAAACCTCCTGAATCCTTAGCATATGCAACACGCATATTATAATCTCTGATTGAATAGAGGTCCTGCTCCCCTCAGAGAGAATGCAAGGATGTTATTTCCGGGAACAGAGAGAGTACCTTTACCAATTTTTTTTTCTAAGTTGCAAAATACTGCAATAAAGTACTGCTCAAGTCAGACTGAAACAATTTTCCCATCTGTCAAAATATTTTAAATAGCATCAAGCTGGTATTACTTTGTCAAAACACTTCATCAGAGATGGATTCTAAATTTAAATAAGCAGTTCCTCGAACTCTGTACGGAAGGTGAATGGACTGTCTCAGAGGCTTGCAGTTTTATGGGTAGCCTGCAAGGTCTCATGAAAAAGACCTTGGAAGAAATGGGTGTTAAGCCAAGAATAAGCTCACTCTGGGCAAAGAAAAATAAATCCTGCAGAGCAGGCGAGACATTGCATTGTTCTTGAACTGACGCACTTCAGTTCTTCCCAAATGCCATAAAACATCCCAGCTTTACGTAGGTTCTGGTCAGTTTTGGTAAACATTCAAGGTATAGAGGAAGGAGAGAAGGGGTGACTAATAACAATGCAGGTATCATTACAGGACCTGTAGGAGGTGAGTTCATGGTGATTCCTGAGCAGTCATGTGACTTTGTGTGTTTTCCTGTGTTTTTGTGTGTTTTCCTCTGGATTTGCTCTCGACATGTGTTTATGTAGCTGATGTCTCCTTTATACAATAGGCCTGATGATGAGACACAAGCAGGACCCTGGAGGGGTCCTGTTTCATCCTTCAGATTCATGCAAGAGCATTCACAGTAATCTCCAGAATTTGAGTTTAAGTTAAGAGACAGCATACTGAGGGAAGTTAATGACTTTCAATATTTGATACACCTATAATGTATACATCATTAATAGATAAGAATACATATACTTTCAGCTTTTATTATATATTCTCTCCTTTTGCTATGAATCTGTCAGAGAATTTGCAGTTCATCTTCCTGGGTGGGCCATACCTAACATGCCTCCACCAAGTACCATATTACCACTTGTCTAGTGAGGATATTAGCTTTCTTCAGCTTTTAAGACCATCAAGACCCTAACACCAGGGGCATCTCCCAGCATCTCCAGAGGGACACAGAGCTTGCACCAGGACTGAACCTGTATTAGTGCAGCTCTCAGACCTCATCAGAAAAACTGCTTTATGCTAAGGACAATGGTTAATGTGAAAACCTTCCAGAGATGAAAGTGCAGACAGTGAGTTACTGCAAAGAGCTCAGACACAAAGGGAATGTGCATACCACAATCTTCCTCATGGCTCAGGGACCATCTCAGATGAGGAGGGTAGAAATATGAGATGAGCTGGGAGTTGGGGAAGACCAAAAAGAGACATTGTCTCTGGACAAGACAAGAATGCTGTACTCAGGAACTCAGGGCAGCTGGGCTTGCCTGAATAGCATCTAGCCAATCAGCATTCTCACAGGGAGGTGGGAAGGGGTCATGTCCCCCTCCCCTAACTGAGATGCTATGGCCAGTTGATGGCTTCTCCAAAAGGGACAATTCATTTTCTTTAAGCCATGGACCCTGGTATATGAGCCATGTTTTAGTGAACTGTCCTAAGTCCACAAGTATGTGGGCAGCACACACTGGATAGTTTAAGAGACATGATGAAGTTTGCAGG
Organism: Montemys delectorum; assembly: GCA_019843815.1. NCBI lineage: Eukaryota > Metazoa > Chordata > Mammalia > Rodentia > Muridae > Montemys > Montemys delectorum. The sequence continues at coordinate 25,881 of JADRCD010216930.1, forward strand.
TAGGAGATGAATCAGGAAGGAGCTGGGGAACTGAACAGGAGGTGACTATAACAAAAATAACATTGTATGAAGTTCTCAAGGAATGAATGTGGATATTTATACATACAAAATATTTTTTACATCAAATACCCTTATGTTGAACAAGTCAACTATCAGTTTATTACAAAATAATTACAAATTTAATTTTACATGTGTGTGTGGTCTATGTCTATGTATGTGCCCGTGTGGACCTGCACTGATGCACAGAGGCCTGAGGTCAGTATGGCTGCCTTCCTTTATCATGGTGAACCTGAGCTTTTGAGATAGAACCTCTTATGGAATCTGGCTAGACTGGCTGGCCCAGGTAGTCAGAGGAAACCCTTTCTCCATACAAGTTAATGCCTCCTAACTGAATAAGAAATCGTCTTTTTCTCATGGGCTCAGCTGTAGGTCATCCTTGGGCAGCCCCTTGTGACTTACCGTTTTCTATGCTGGTTATCCAGAGCTCTATATTATCCTTTTATAAACCCCATATTTTATAATTAGACTGGTATTTACTTGAATGTTGTCTTTGCTCTTCCTTCTCTGCCCTTGACCATAAATTCCCAACAGCACGATCACATACGTTTTCTGCCCAGCCAGCGTATAGATCTAGGCCACTGACTGAGCTATATTTGTTGCTCAATAAACAGCTATTGAGTAAGAAAATTAACAATATACATATACATATATGTCTTCTTGATTCTCAACTAATCTTGAAAAAGAAGCAGAGAACATTGCAGATCAGCTTCCATCGAAGCTGGATTCCCACATCTATAATCTCCTAACCTTCAACTCTTTCTCACTCTGAGGAGCCAAAAGAGTTATGGGAAACCCTAAGCTAAGGAACCTGCCATTCCCTTTTGTCATCGGGGCTTCTGGTCTGTGCCCCTTTATTGAGAGACAATTAAGTTCTAGACATTTGAAAGGCACAGATTTCCGTCTTGGTCTTGTGGAGAACACAAAAAGAAATGTTTCTGAAACCTGTAAGTTGCCATCTAAAGGACAGTGGCATAAACATAAAAGCACACATTCTTAAATATAACTTTACACAAGGTGCTTTAGTACATGCTTAAATTCCAAGGAGTTTGACTATGTTAATAATATCACAAATATTTGTTAGAAAGTTTTTTCATCCAACAAAAGAGTCCATTCTATCTCACTGATATACTTTAATTAAGCAACAGTGAAACTATTTGGTGTTCCAACAAGTAGGAGAGAAGGAGTACAGACCCCGAGGTCATACCTCATCCCAAGATCAACTTCAAGGCCACACTTATATTCGATAAAGTCCTAACACAGCAGTTCCTACTTGGCTAGCCATATGATAATCCACAATTCCATTTCCATTGGGCAATGAAAAGCTTGTAACAACACTACTGTGGACTTCAACCCATGCGTGATAGTATAAAAATGTGAGGTTTCATTCTATAATCACCCTTTGGTCATGCAAAAATGATAGCTTTTGCTAGGTAACTTGGCCACCCCACTGTGGTCATCCCACACATTCAATCATTATTACCTTAGCTAATGTTCTTAGCCTATCTATGAGAAACTACCAGTCTTTTAATGGTTTTCTTATGCTATTCTGCATCCAGCAAAATCCAGTGCTTCTAGGAAGAACCATGGAATGACCAATTAATAGCATCATAGAGAATATTATATAAAAATGCAGCAAGCTCTCTAATAGTTTAATATTTTGTCAGATGTATACATGAAGAGATGATCAAACTCAGTTATAGACTCAAGATTCATTTTCTTACTATTGAATCTGGTCTTTATAGAAGGAAAACAGGAAGACATGAATGTGGGAATACCTGACCATCTGAGAACATCTAATTACCAAGATATTTTCTATTGCACACTTGACTAGGCCTCATTATTAAACATGAATAGCTGCTAGGAAAGTGGGGACAGGCCAGTGCTTCTCAGTTAACCACACAAAAGATACTTAGTGCTTTGCTTGGTCAGTAAATTTATTGTGCATTTATATTAATTCATAAATTCTAATATGTTCAAGTCAAACTTTTCATTTCCACTTCTGTATTTAAATATCCACATAGCAATATGAAAGTATTAGCTAGTTACTTTCCCAATGGATAACTAAACAAATGAGTCTCTGGAATAAAATAGGGAATTAAAGTCACTTAATGCAAGGAAAATTTTGTACATGATTATATCTGTGTACATACACACACATACACACACACACACACACACACATATGTATGGGGGTTGTCTAGAGCATTCTCTTTTGCTATAATTAATTTAAACTGAGGTTTAAAATGACAAATTCAGAGACCTACATCTCAGAGAAATTAATCTTCAACCAATTTGTCACGATAAATTGGAAAATGATCATCTTTCACAAGAATGTTCACATAAGCCTTCTTCATAATAACTCCAGGCTGGATACAACCAACCCTGTTAATAGATTCTTTGATAAGCAAAGTGTGGAAATTGCATGGACAGTCTTAAATTAGGTATGCTAAAGAGAAGTCTGACTCTACTCACAGATGCACAACATGATAAGCTATTTCTTCTTAACAAAATTTCTAGAAAATGTAAACTAATTTATGACAGCAAAAAGTGGGCAAGGAGACTTGCAGAGACAGCTCAGAGATTAAGAGCACTTGCTGTTTTAGACTGAGGACCCCCATACTCACTAACCGGCTGAGTGTCTTCCTGCACAGGCCTGCCACCCCAGTGAATAGGACACACACACACGCACACACACACACACACACACACACACACACACACACACACAATTACTTTAAATAGCATAACCAACTGTCTTAAAATAAAGGACAAGTTCAATTACCATGTTTAAATTAATATTTTCTGCCTCGCTCCCCAGGACTTGCTCAGCTTGCTTTCTTATATACCTGCCCAGGGATAGTGTCTCCTACTGGAAGGCCCACCCATCAATTACTAATCAAGAAAATGCTCAGGAACATGTGTGCCTACAGGTCAATCTGAGGGATGCAGCTTCTCAGTGGAGGATCCCCTTTGTCCAGTGACTCTAGTTAATGTCAATTAGATGAAAACTAATCTGCATATCTATTTTCCAGGAAAGAACAATACTGTGGTGTGGTTAATTGTTGCTTGACAATAGCTTTCTTAGCATGCTTCAGGATAATGTAAGCTCTCCTTCAAAAACTAGAATCCATGGTATCAGGTTTTAAAAGTGATATTTTATAAACTAGAAAATAATAGTAGAAAAACTTTGTAACAATTGCATATAGGAAGTCACCATAATCTTCCAAGGCACGGGGTCAATTCTTTTCTAGTAAATACTTTTCAAGTCAATTCTTTCCTAGTAAACACAGACAAACTCTGTGTCTACTTTTAGTATGTAGAATATAAAGAAATCATTCAAGTAGATTTCAAAAGGTTTACTTTTATTTTTGTTAATATATTTATTTTATTTACATATGGAGACATTTCCAGACTGAAAACTACATTTGTTTATTAAGAATAAGGAATGCAGATCATTGGCACAGTGGTTGCTTAGTGTGCATGTGACCCTGCATTCAATCTACAGTACTAAATATAAGTAAATAAATTTGTTCTTATAGCATGCCTTAATTTTACTTTAAAATAACTTCTATATGTGTCCACATTGCATACTGTTTTACAATCTATGTTTTTCTGTTTACAGAGAACATTTTGTGCATTCTTTAACATATCAACTGGTGTCCCCATCACATTTAAAATAGCCTTCCATTCCCTGTATTCCTTCTTTGAGGTAGTCAATCAAAGAGAATGCCATATTTACAGCTCCAGCAAGCATGGAACTAGTTAAAGCCAGATCTCAGCCTTTACACTCTTTGTAAAAGTGTGTGTGTCTAAAGAGGAGTAGAGGAAGACATGAACTCTGGGGAAATAATGTCTGCGTTGGCAGGAATTTACAACTGTCTCATGGCATCAAATGTTGGTGAGACAGAGAGAATGAAGAGAGCAAACATCAGGAAGATTGACATCAGGTCTAGGACATGCAGCTCAGCCTTCCCAGGGAGAAAGTTCTGCTGAGTACAAGGTGGAAGGGCCTGTCCTTTGTACAGCGTGGGCCTTCCTAACAAAGCATCAATGTGTGTGCAAAAGGAGCAGAAGCATAGACAATCAGCCTTGCCAGTTGAGTATGGTATCATTAAACACAAAATTAAAACTGATGCCAAGTTAGTTAGTAGAAAATAACTTATGTTACCTCTTGAAATGTGATGGGTCCATTATGCTTCTTGATGACATTAATTGCCTCTCCAATGTACTACCCGAAGGCGCTTACAAAACTGAGGGAATATGTTACATTTGGGATTATCAGAACAAGTCTAAGTAAGTCAAATTTTGAAGCAAAAAGGGCTTCAAATGTTATGCAGTGATACAAAAAGTACAACAACAACAACAAAAAAGCAAAAACAAACAAACCTCTTATAGGGCTATACTGCTAAGGTACTAATCACTTTTTAAAACAAAATTTAATTTTTTCCTCTTGCATAAACATTAACCCGGCCCTTTAAAATGCAGCGTCTCCCACCCGAGGCATGCTTCCTTTCACTGTGTCTCAATTCAACTTCAATCGCAGACTGAATATTAATTACATAAATATCTTTATTCATTTGGAAACTCTAGAAAAGTTGTCTCCAAAATGTTCGAAATCTGACTTCATATTTTCAGGCAAAGAGAGTCTATCCTAATTCTCATTGGAAATATAAAATGTTTTTGTCTAATTTGTTGAAATTTTCACTTTGAAGCATTTGCAATATCCTACTATCATACTTTAAGGAAAATATTTTGGATTTCTCCTAATGGAAATGTGGTAACATAGTTAGCGTTTGTTGCCATGACTTCCTATAGGATACTTAAGACAACAGCCAAGTCAATGTTAGGAGGCACAGGGGAATGTCCTATGTAGCAATGTGGTCACATAAACACTGCCTTAAGGATATGATTGAGCACAGATTAACTTTTATATTTTAACTGCATTATAAGTAAAATATTATTTTAAGAAAAACATGGATGATGGTTTGAATACAGAGGGCCTCATCATGCCCATAGGGAGTAGCACTATGGGTAGATGTGACCCTGTTGGTGTGGGTGTGGCTTTGTTGGAGGAAGTATGTTACTAGGGATGGACTTTAAGGTCTCAGATGTTCAAGCCCAGTGTCTCACTCTCTCTTCCCCTGATGCCTGCGGATCCAGATGTAGAATTCTCAGCTACCCCCACAGCACCATGTCTGCCTATGTGCTACGATGATGCCTCCTGTCATGATGATAACAGACTAAACCTCTGCAGGGTAAGCTAACCCTAATTCAATATTTCCTTATGAGTTTCCATGGCCGTGCCATCTATGCATAGCAATAGAAATCCTAAGACAACATGAAATAAGATAATATAAAAATATGAGTGTAATATTTCCAAAACTTTACGAATTTGAGTATGAATCATGGAAGTATTTGTGGAAATAATACCACCCAGTTACACTGCCGTCTGCCATCGTACCTGAGTAGTCCATCAGTAAACCCCATTTTGGTTCGGGCAATGAGGTGCCCAGTGCAGTTGCCATCTGGAAGTGAATACATTAGACCAATAATAGCACATTGTGAATTACTGCTAATAATAAAGATGGCACATTTGCATTAGTAACTAGTGGGACTCTAGAAAAGGAAACTGGAGAACATAGCTGTCAGTGGCGTGTGAGAGAGGAACATAGTGTTGCCCTCACCAGCAGATGCCCTCAGGTGGGAAGGAGGCTCATGGGGTCAAACGGGGTTGCTCAAAGGAGGAAAGTTATTTAAGTAAGTTTATATAACGATCTACAGCTCTTTATTTCATGGATGGGAAGATTTAGAACCAAGTACAAAAATGAAAAGATCTGGAAACAGATTTCTTTTATGCTATGGTTTTACCCAGCATTGGTGTAACTTATAGGTTGGTCTGGCTTTTAATAGAATTAAGTTATTATACATCAGCACAATCCCTTGCTTGAATTCTTACCCAGATTCCAGTCAATCACGTATATATATTCAGTATCATAGAAACCCTATCCTAATTGTGATTGCTGAGTTACTATAAGGGTGTGTATTTGCAAAGGCAATTGCTGGATTCTTGCCTTGGAGATGAATATCAGGAACTTTTTATGATTATCCAATTATACACATTAGATACACCACAAATTTTACAATAAAATGATAAAAAATCTTTTTAAGGAATGGAAGGTATTTTAAGAAAATGAATATAATAAATTGAATAAACTTTAAAATTACAGGAACTTTTCTAATATTCTCTAAAGCATAGAAACTAAATATACATAAAACTTTTAGTCCCCATATAAGAAGTCCAAAAGCCACTGGGTGAAGTACTGTCCTCTACATATAACCAGTTAGATGAATTCTGTTGACAATTAATTCTAGAAAGATATTTTATATGTTTACTCATGACTTTCACTGACTTATTTCTACAAAGAAGGATCAAGAAGAAAATGAAATTGAAAGAACACTTTATGGGACCAAGAGATACTTGTCAATGTGTCTGCTTTGAAAACACAACGGCTGGACCCTTTGAAAACACAATCCCCAGACCCTGTTTTAAAAAAATGCTTGGCAGGTCAGCTCATGCTCAGACAGGCAAGGAGGGCAGATCCCTGGGGCTCATTGGCATCCTAGCCTAACTTACTTGGTAAGCTCCAAGTCAATTAGAAAAACTGGCTAAAAATAAAAGTGGGAAGCTCCAAGCAATAACACTGAGGCTATCCTCTGGTTTCTACAACTGTGCATGTGTATGCATACCTGCCTAGGCATGTGCATGCACACAAAAAGAGAAAGAAGGAGATAGGGAGGCAGAGAAACAGACACAGAGAGACAGAGGCAGAGACAGACAGAGACAGGAAAATCACTTTAAAGTATGAAAATCTGTATGCAGACCATGGAAAATTTGATAAGACCTGTCACTGCTGTACATACAACTTATGAGAAAGATCAACCACCACCAAGACCTTATCCTGGCCAAGTGGATGTGTATCATATTCCGTGTTTGGATTTCTCAGCCCTGGCATTGTAGGCATTGGAGGAACAAATATTTTGATGGAGTAGGAAGCTGCCCTGCCTGGTGAAGGATGCTCAACAGTACACCTGGCCTTTGCTAGGAGATGCCAATAATGTACCTTTTTCCCATTTTGTGGCAATCAAAAATAGCTCCAGGCACTGTTAAGGGTGTCCTAGGAGACATAACTGAACAAAATCATATCTGTTAACCCTGACATTTGGAAATATACATAAGAAGAAAGTGCTGGCTACGAGCATTTTCTACTTTGGGAAAAAAATAAATCTAGGACAACATAAATAGTTTACTTTGTTTCCTTGAATGTTATGGACTTATGAAAATAGAACTAAGAACAGAAATATGATGCTACTTAAGAAATCAGTATGGCTCTTCCTTGCATTGACATCCTCATGCAGTTAGTCAGTCATAAAGTCTTAGGTTGTCAAAACAATATAGTTTTGAAGAACCTGCATGTTCTGCCTATTTACCTCTTGGCAAAAACATTCTTGTGATCAATCACTTCATGGCTTTTGAGAGTATATTAGTTCTTTATGCAAACTTGCTCACATCCTCTTATCTTGACGATGTTAGAGTCTCAGCTTCCTCTGAAGTCATGGCTTTCTGGATTTTAGATTTATCGGTCATTATTTGTCCTGATTCCAGTGCTTCCCCCACTACTCATTTGCTAAGTGTTCGGAGTTTCCAGGGTTGAGCTCTGTATTCCTTATATTATACGTTTCCCTGGAGGATTATCTCCCTGACTTCACATACCATGTCAGCAGGCGCATTCCCTTGAATATTTCAGAAGCATCTCATTTGAATGTCTTAGCCCATTCTGATCAATGTCATTTTTCTTGTATGTGTTTCTCTTGACCAGTTGCTCGTGTGAGGTCAAAACTGACACCTCCTCACTTGCTTTCACAGGTAGTTCTTTATCCTATCCTACTTCTAATACAAGATTTATTTTTAGCCTGGTCATGACCACTATTGTTACCCTTAGTCTAGACCATGATTATTTCTGAACTAGGCAATGGGTTTCCAATACATTTCAACTTTTATGCCTCAAGAATACATGCTCCTTTAACTCATTTAAATATTACTCAGCTCACTCAGAGTGTGTAAACTTTTCAATCACTTCTAGCTGCACTTGGACAATTTCAACACCCAGCACAACACACTAGGCTTTGCAGAATCCAGACTCTGCAAGTAACTCCCTGTTTTACACAACCAACTGCACTAGTCTTTTTTTCTATTTCTCAAAATATTTTTGACAAAATGTTTATAAACAGTGACACAAAACATGGACAAGTGTTTTAAATTAGGATGTAAAAGCAAGATTTGGAAACCTGAGATTCCCCAGTACTTGGTAATCCACTAGATGATGAAGCCCTTCAAAAATTACATTAATATACAACAAAATAGGGACCAATAAGCTAAACAGCACTTCTGCCTCTAAACACAGAAGGTAGAGAATTTCCAACCCTGGAGCTAGATTACACGTTGTTGTGAATTACATGTTCTTCGGAAATAAACACACCATAGATAGAAAAATATAAAGAAAGAAAGCAGAAACAAAAGACCAATTTCAGAAGGTAGTCTGCTGTTGGCAGAACTAGAGAGGTTCTGCTTACTCAAAATTCTAGGGGATGCTCAAACTCCCTCTCTCCCCTCTGTCTCACTTCTCCCTTACTTTCTCTTTTCCTCCTGTTCCCTGCCATTCCCTCCCTCTTTCTCTCCCTTTCTCTCCTTCCCTCCCTAGCTCCCACTCAAAACTGCTTTTTCTGTAAAATTCAATCAACCAATCAATCAATCAATAAGATTTCAAAGTCCTTGCAGCAATCCCATAGACAACGCTTGTCTGAGTTTATCAAGTTAACAAAAATTCTTGGGATAATGACATAAAAATAAGGAAAGATGAATTAGTGTCCGTTTTATCAGATTGCCTGATAAAAGACTAGTCAAGCATGTTATACATTTGCATTTTCAGCTCTGATTCCAAGACAATGTCCCTTCAGTAGAGAAAAGGCAATAATGACAACACCATTACTCTGGAGGGAGAAATGTCCCTAAAGCTGTGAAATTGCCCTCTCCCCCTCTCCCCCTCTCCCCC
>JADRCD010216932.1:0-20194 GCA_019843815.1 Montemys delectorum
AGCCTTCTCTGTTTTCCCTGAAAGCCACCATGATGGAACGCTATAGATTCCCTTATTACAAAAGTTCTTGGACTAGCCACTTGGCCTTCAGAATTATTTTGACTCTGACAAACACTTTGTCCGAGTGCTTGGGGCCTTTACTGTGTGATATGGTTGAAAAACAGTCCCTGTGGCCTCTGGCTTGTTTGTGTCTTATTAGATTTGTTAGAGTATTTCTATTTTGCCAATACCACCAGCACATTGTTAGCTTTTACATGAAAACTTGCCTTGAATCTGGCTGTCCGAACCTCAGTGCTATTCTGGTGTGTTGTTATCTTCAATCTAGAGACATGATGAGTTCAGACACAAAATATTAGAAACTACCTACATCAAGTGTGGATAGTCTGCCTGTGTTTTAAATATTAGCAGAGGAATACTGTTTCATGACTGATGATGCTAGATATGTTGGTGTGAAGAACAAATCATGTATTGATGTGCCTTTTTAATTTTGCATTGTTTATTTGAAGATATTAATATATTATCTGCTATTTCATTTCTGCTTTAAAAATAAGACTGTGAGTCAGGGCAAGATGAGTTGAAATTGCACACAGTGATGCACTGCCTGATGGTAGTGATACATTCTAGCAAATATGTCAGGCAATTTTGCCAAATATCAGCGTGTGCTTGCACAAACCTAAGAGGTGTGGATTAGTCTGCTTCTTAATATGATCAAGAGACACAAGAATCGTGATCTTCATGAAACTGTTGCCTGTGGAAAAGAGCCTATTGTTTTCTAATAAATTTTTATAAATTCAAAATATACAGTCTGAGATAATGATTAAAAAGTGAAAGCATGGTGCAGTAGAGTGTGAACCAGTAACACCATTATTCATTATCACTACCAACTAAACAGAATTATATATGCCATACTTCTGTACAACTGAAAGTGCAGAATATTTGTTAACAGCAGCAATATCACTAACATGTGAGGAAGGTCTTATGCTAAGAGATCACTACAGCTGCCATGTCACAAGATTTTAGAAACTTCCACTTCAGGCTGGGAATGATGGTGCCTTGCTTTAAACCTCGAAGCAGAGGCAAGCAGATCTCTGTGAACTTGGTGCCAGCTCACACAGTTGCGGGGCAAGCAAGTCTGAAATCTGTAGACTTACTAACCATTAGCCGGAGACCTTGGTTAATGGAGATATTGCAGTTGTATGACCTCAAAGCAGGCTCAAGCAGAACTGCTATCTGTTACTGGGACCAAAAGCAACCTGCAGACAAGATTTATATGGAGAAGTTCAGCTCATTTTAACTGATAAAGAAAAAATTTAAAGATCATATTCTTAGGTATATGTGATTCAATTTTGATAAATTCCCAAGAGAGACTTTGATACCTGTTGATCTACTTGTGAGCATGATGATATTTTTGTAAGCTAAGCACTCAAAAAAAAAAAAACACCCCAAATCCTTTATCATCTCTCTTTATTCTCATAAAGAATGCCAGAATGTTCAATTCTCTGTCTTTACTTCTTTGTCAAAATTATAGTATGTATAAGGTCTACTAATAATCATAAATGTTTCTGGTACTTCCAGAGATGTTAAGAATCTCCAGACATCTTATGTTGTTGATGTGAACTTCTGTTTTTGGCAGTTGACTGTTGGGATGGCCCAGATGGAGAGCCAGTGGTCCACCATGGTTACACTCTCACTTCAAAAATTCTCTTCAGAGATGTTGTGGAGACCATTAACAAGCATGCATTTGTGAAGAACGAGTAAGTACAGAAACAGCTGGGAGCCAAGCTCCACCCCTCACCTCGAGGCCACCCCTAGCCCTGGAGCTCCACCCCTTCCTTACACCCTCCAGCTTTATTCCTAATGCCCTGGTTCTCTTCTAGCTCCCAGTAACGATTGGGAATAAGTACTATGACTTCCAAGTTTATAGATTCTTGTAACCTACTCCTTTCTTAATCCCATTATCTCTCATCCTGTCTCCTTGAAAATGTCTCTACAAAGAAGGACTTTTAAATTTATAAACTCATAAAGCTTAGAAACAAGCTATTACACATAATAGTTTGTAATTTTGAGAGATTTTATTTTTATGTGTATGAGTGTTCTACCTGAATGTATATCTGTGTGCTATGTTCATGAAGTGCCTATGGAGGGCTAGAGATCCCCTGGGACTGTAACAATAGACAATTCTTAGTTTCCGTGTAGGTGCTGAGAATTGAACCCTAGTCATTTGGGAAAGCACCCAGGGCTCTTATCTGCTGAGCCATCTCTCCCACCTAGTAATAATGGTTTTATGACACTGCATCATTTTATTTATGACACTGAATCATAATATAATAAAGCACTGAATGTTAAACACTTAAGGATACATGAGACTTCCAACACATGGATTTATCCTTTCTTTGACCTCACTACATTCTCTTAATTCTCATTTCCCCTTTGGCTCATACTCTGTACTGACGCTATGCTTTCTTTCTGAAACACAAATGGTGTTGTAATTCTTGTCCTAGTGTTCTTTCTAAAGCCTCTACAGTACCCAGGTTGTCTTCATGTCCTTCCTGTGTGGCTTCTCCCTTCTCTTCCAGGATCATCCTCTTCAGGCATTGTTCTGCAGGGACCTTGCCTCTGCTAGTAATGATTGTCTTCCACTTCCACCTTCTCCAACAAGCCTGAAGCTTTTATAACTCCCATCCTAGTGTGTACTAGTATCTCCCCCAAATACCCCTCCCACCATGCAAATCTCCTGCCTCGTTTTTATACAACAAAATTATTCAATCACTGCCCCACTGGGAAGCATATCTTGAACCACAACTGATGAATCCCCCCTTTTTTGATCCTTAGCTGTCTAAACATATATCTGTCATAACATATAACACCATGATAAAAAAGGTTGGTAACTTGCCTTCTTATATAGATATGAGATGGTTAACTTATTGAAAATGTGGGACAGCATTTTAGTGATCATTGATTTCTGTCTATTTAGCAAGTTCCATAAATATACTAAGTATACAAGAAAGGGATTTTTAAATTAAAGAAGCAAAGTAAAATTATGATTGCATAAACTATTTTAGAAAGTGGTAGCCTTTAAAATTTCTAGTATTTGGTCTTATTAATTAAGTATAAGGTTGAAATGCCATTCAAATAAACTATTCTTTCTTCATAACAAATTTAGTTTCTGGAATCTTTTATGTGGAAGTGTTTAGTGCTAAATTTAGCCTTCCAAACCCTGATTTTTATGACTCTTGCTAGCATTCTAATTGGCATTAAATAGTGCCACCCCATAGAGGATCATCTGGTGCCTACAATATTGACTTCATGTTTAAGTACCATTAGAGGAAATGTGCTATAGGGGCTTGAGAGATTGCTCTGTGTTTAAGAGCACTTGTTGCTCCTGCAAGGGACCTGAGTTTGGTTCCCAGAACCTACATCATTTGGCTCACATCCAATCTTAAGTCCAGGTTCAATGGCATCTGACACTCTCTTCTTGCCTCGATGGGCAGTAAGAGTGCACATGCATTCAGGCGAAACATTCACATGCATAAAATAAGGGTAAATACATCTTTAAAATAGGAAACACTTTTCATGAGAATAATATATTCTTGTTTAGGACTTTCACAAACTTTGGCCCTTTTATTTTTCTCCCATTTTAAGGTCCTCCTTTTTTAGCAAGGCTTTTTTAATTTGGCACTGCGAACATTTGGGGGCAAGATCATATGTGGTGGGGAGCCATCTTATGTATTGTAGGGCATTTAGTAAGCTTCTCCACCTTCCACTCACCAGTTGCCAGCAGCATCCCTAAACTGTGCCCACCAAAATAGATCTTCAGATATTGACCAATGTTCCTTGGCAGAATGAGGACAGCCTTCTGCTTGGTAATGCTAGAAACTCATAAACTCTTTGTATGGGAGTTGAGAACTTCAAATTATTTTGTTGAAACCTACATGATTGCACTGTGTCTCAGGGATGCTCGCTTGTTGATTTCTCTTCACAACACACTTGGGTAAACCCACGTGAGGACCAACCAGCCGGCAGGCAGACCCCAGTCAGAAAGACAAGTCACCATTGTTGGTAGAAGGCACCTGTCGGTGACCCCAGCATCGAGTGTTGCAATTCACACAGAATTTAATTTCAAGAGGTCATGGGCCATCTTGTGGAGCTTGTGTTTACTCAAAGAAATCTTTTTTTCCCCCTTTACACGAATGTATTAGGTAATTCAAATAATGGTTTGTGTATTTTGAAAGAAGATTTCACATATTATTTCTAAAGGTACATGAAAGAAAACTAAGTTCTTAGGGTTTTTTTTAGTTTGATTTGGTGTTTGTTTCATGCTTTGGCTGCTAACCTCTCAGCATGTGGTCGGTTACGGGAACCACCTTACATTTTCTGTACTGAAACTTGTGTGTTGCTATAGAGTGGATAGTTGTTGGTTGTTTTGTTTTGTTTTGTTTTTTTGACATTTATGTGTGTGGGTAGGTGGGGGTCTATTCACACACTACACTGCACACATAGGTGTTAGAGGGCAACCAGCAGAAATCCCTTCTCTGCTTCCACATGTGGGTGCCAGGGATCAGGTTCAGGTCATTAGACCTGGCAGCAGCTGCCTTTACTGGCTGAGGCTGACCCATCTCATTGAGATAGCTTTTTGGTTTTTTTTTCTTTTTCTTTTTTTTAACTGAAAGCTGGTGTTCAGTTTTATAAAAAATAACCTGACACTTCTTACACTTAATGACACTAAAACAAACCTGCATCACGCTATTTTTTTCCCTTAGTTATCAAGCTGGGACCAGAATGTTTTTAGAGTAAGCAACTGCCTTTAATGATGTGTTTACACTTGTGAATAAATATGAAAAAAAATGACATCATGGATTTTCTTTCACACACACACACACACACACACACTACAATCCTCACTTATTGCTTGATACTAAACCAAGCCATCCTGCAACAATGTGCCTGGCAAAGTACATTTGCTTTGAGGAGATTTTTCTTCAGTGCATGCTTACTTTTCTCCTTTTAGCATCACTTTAATCATTACCAGTATTTTCCATTCAGTTCCCGGGAATGTAAGAATGCAATGAGTACAGTTTCTATTTCCAGGCTTCCAAGATCCCCGTGAGCTGGCGCCACTGAACGCCGTTGGCATTGTCGCTGTTTCCTCAGGTTCCCGGTTATACTGTCCATCGAGAACCACTGCAGCATTCAGCAGCAGAGGAAGATTGCTCAGTACCTGAAAGGAATATTCCAGGACAAACTGGACCTGTCATCTGTAGATGCAGGAGAGTGCAGGCAGCTTCCAAGTCCTCAGAGTCTGAAAGGCAAAATCCTAGTGAAGGTAACCACTTATGGGGGTACAGCCCAAGCATCAAAACAGTAATGACCAGCTACATGGTAACAAAAAATAAACTTTAAAAGGGAAATAATTAGAATCCATACATGTGAAGGGTATCTGTCCATGCATTTTATGTTACTGTATAGGCACACCTTCCGAGGCAAGTTACTGCTGCTGACTGCCTGCTATGGATTTGTTTTTCTGGTTGTCCATGCTGTGCAAGCTATTTTAATTCTGGGAGAGTTCACAGAGAGAGTTTTGCATGCAAAAATGAGAGAAAGAGAGGAGAAAGCTCTCTGACTCCATGTATGAGGCATTTGGTTCAGATTCTTTTCTTCTATTTCAAGCTCTAATAACTGTCAAAAGGGGGAAAAATCTTCATGGTTGATCGGTCTTGGTTATGTGTGTGAGAAGCGCTCTCCTCAAACAGAAACATGACCACAGACATAATGCCCCTCAGGACTTGTGTATCTGAGAGGAGAGGGGATGAGCTGAATAGCATTTCATCACAGATATTCTAAGAGAGAAAACTTACTGCAGTGAATATCATTAATGTAAACGGTGGTCAGAAAGACAGCTCCCTGAGATCTTTGGCACTGTGATTTCATTTATCTCCAGTGAACGTTTTCTTTGGACTAAAGTCTTGGTTAGATAAGTAACAGAGCAGTAGACAAGGCTTCTTAAAAAGGATTTACATGATGGAGGAGAGATAAAGTCAAGGAAAGAGCCGCAGTATAAAACTTTCAGAAAGATAATGAAATCTTCAGAGTCAGTCCAAACCTGCTTTTTCTAACAATTAAATTAGAAGTATTGATCCAGAGTCCATTAGAGACTCTTGTGTAAATGCATGGTGAAAAAAAAAGGCTCAATAACATGACAGGTAATATTAAAATCAACTTGTCCAAGCCTGGCCGGAAGTAACTGCTGTGCAAAAAACTGGTTTCTCCATACAAAATCAAAGTATTATCTTTGTAATATTGTGAATACTCCATATTCCTTACCTAACAGTCAGGAAATTAAATGTAGACTCAGACAGTTTGATTATAAACTTTTCTTTTGGCTGGCCACAGTGGCACACAATTGGGAAGCAGAGGTAGGCAGATTTCTGTGAGTTTGAGGTCAGTCTGGTCTGCACAGTGTGTTCCAGGCCATGTCTCAATTTTTTTTTTCTCTTTTGGATAGTGGAGATCATGGACCACAGAGAGTGTAAAGCTGAGAAGTATCTGATAATGTTTCCATATTCCAAAGGAATTAACCCAAGGCTAGAGCATAACTCAAGTGATATGCAGACTTGAACGAACTCTCAGGAGGCACCTGCGTCTACCTTCATTTATATCTACTCAGACTAAAGTTGTTTACATCACACAAGATTTCACCTTATTTTATTCTTTTTTGCATTTTCATTTGCTTTTATATTTATAACTGTACTTTTTCCATAACATTATATTCTATTATTATCATCAGTATTATTTTTATGTCTTGACCATAATTCCCCATCTTCCTCTTTCCCTAGTCCCTCCTCTACCACTTCCTCTCAGCCTCCTGTTATCCCATCTGAATGGTCCTCCTCCATGTCTCTTCAACAAAGGGCAGGATTCCCATGGACGTCAACCAAACATGGCATAGCAAGTTGCAGTAAGACCGGGCACCTCTCCTCATGGTGGGGCTGGACAAGACAGCTCAGTAGGAGGAAATGGGTCCCCAAAGAGTCAGAGACCGCCCTTGATCTCACTGTGGGGAGGTCCCACATGAAGACCAAGCTGCACAACTTTTTAATAAATACGCAGAGACCCTTGGTCAGTCCCCTGCAGGCTCCCTGGTTGTTGGTTCAGTTTCTGTGAGCCCCTAATATCTGCCCCCAACTCCTAGAACTTTTCTATCTCTAACTCATGCAGTTGTATACCCATTCTCTTTCCCTTAAAATAAAAAGGCAAGGCGCTAGTGGCACGCTTTTAATCTCTGCATTCAGGAGGCAGAGGCAGACAGATCTCTGTGAGTTCAAGGCCATCCCGGTCTACGCAGTGAGTTTTGTGACAGGTGTAAGTAGAAAGACTCTGTCTCAACACACACACACACACACACACACACACACACACACACGCACATGCACATGCACACGCACACACAGTCCTTAAAACAGAAACAAAGTAGACAAGCAAAAGACTAATAAAACAAAAACCAAGCAAACAACAACAAAAACTCAAATAGATCAATATTAGACAAAAAGTCTACACACTCCATTGAGTTCACTTTGTGTTGTCCAACTATTCCTGAATATAGGACCCACCCTGAGGTATGGTTAGTATATACCAAGTGAGACTCCATTAGGGGCTGGGGGAAAATTTTGCATTTGCAAATAGCTTCTTAGAGGTGGGAGCCAGTGTCCAGTTCTCCCTCTCAGCATTTTGACCTGGTTCAGCCATCATCAGAGAAACTTCTTGCAGTAGATGGCAACTAACACAGAAACTCATATTTGCCTAGAGTGCCCTGAAATTCTGGAGCAGTCAGTCTTAGATGGAATGTGTTCCTCAAACCTCTCTCCACGGGGAAAGACTCTAAGAGCCAGAGGTGATGGATGACTCCAAGGAGACAGTGTCTTACAGGCACAACAGGGTTATGCACATATGGCCTCTCAGAGACTGGAAGCACACATAGGGCCTGTGCAGGTTCAATCCAGAAAGGGTCTTAACTTTATTCTTTAACACTTCCCACGGATAACTCTGTTAATAAAAGCAACGTTAAAGCAAACAATGCTTTTAGCAAAGGCGCCATGTTGCATGCTTATAATCCCAGTACTTGGTAGGCTGAGGCAGGAAGGTTGCATGTTCAAAATCTACCTGAGCTACAGAGAGCAAGGCTGTGTCTCAGAAGAGATCCAAAGCAGCAATGTTGTTCTGCAATACTTTTCTTCCTGCTTGAATAAAGTATCTTTGCCAGCTTGGAGTATGGAAAAACTGGCCAAAATACAGGAGTCAGTGTGCAGCCTCTTTTAAATACATTTGAAAAAGAACGATGAGCTCTGCTAGGAAATATTATATGATGTCTACCTTTTGTTTTTATCCCTTCATCCCATGCCACCTTGAAACAAAGGGGAATTGAAGCCTGTATTCATCTCACTCCTTGTTCCCGGATGCCGTGGCACCCTTCCATCCCATGGAGCTGGAACCGTGTGCGTCATTTGAGAAGAGTTATTCTTAGCTCAGAGATGCTTTTTTGTTTATTAATTTTGTTCTATTGAACATTATTTTAATGGATTGGTTTTGAGGCTATTTTATAAATAAAAACTGCTTTGGGGGTATTTAAATATCTGTCTGTGTACAGGTCTACTTTGGTGTCCATCATTGTGCCCAACAAATGTTGACTCTGAGGAACTTGGTTGGTTATGAATGCATGAGAGAGGCTGGTATCTTTATGTCTGTGGTTGCTGAGTGTATCTGGCTACTGCTTCAGTGACTGCTCACCACACTGACATAGCAGCTCTACAGATATTCTCTAAAGCAAAGAAAACGAACTCACTTTCTGGGAGTTTTCTGCTTAGACAGAAATACCTTAAATCATATTTATATGTATTTGAACATTCTAATTCTGAGCAGGCCCACCATCAACAGTACACAAATTGGAACTGGGAGTGCTATCCTAAAGTATGCTTCATGATGTACACTTGTAACTCCTACACTAAGGAGTGGAGGCAGCAGGGTTAGAAACTGAAGGTCAACTTCCAGTACAAAGTGAGTTCAAGGCCAGCCTGGGGTATATAAGACCCTGTCTAAAATATAAATACATAAATACGATCTGACCACTTGAGTCATAGAAATGGCATTCTTTAAGTCGTAGAACATATTTAAATCTCTAAATTCTAAATGCCTTATCTGAATGCAGGTTTTACTTTTATGACATAGATTAGCTAATCATTTTGAAATTATCACTGTGTTAAAGCCCAGGGTCAGGGGCTTTGGGTGTATAGGAGGGTTCAGGGCATCACTAAGAGAGGCCCCTCACAATCCAGCAAAGCATTTCTGTGCAGAACCTGTTACTAAGTTCATCTATACTTATAACTTTCCTATCTCTGTGTTGAGTTTAAAACGCTAGATATTTGATTTTTCAACTTTTCTGAAAAGTATGGGATGCACCTTGCCTACAAATTACCAGTCAGGTGATCCTTCCTCTGGCATTGAAGAAGAAACCAGAGGTCCTCACTGAGCCATCTACTGAGGGGTGGTGGAAGAAGCCGACGGCAGTCTTTCTGCCAGAAGTTTCGAAGACGTTACATGGATGATGAAGTTACAGTGCTCTCTGTCCCTTATTGTTTGTGAAAGGTATTTTCACTGGATTAGGTCTGACCCTCTGGTTCTATTTGTATGTTAGGCATCTGTGGCTGCAGAGCAAATTGAACCCAAAATTAGCAACCTGAAGCAGCAGGCATTATCCCATAGTCCCTGCTGTGTTTTCTGCTCAAAGCCTTCTAAAAGGCTGTAATGAGGGTGTCGGGCTGCTTCTACTTCTTTTCTATGTGGTCCTTTACACTGAACGACAGACAGACAGACAGACAGACAGACAGACAGACAGACAGACAGACAGGAGAGATTTGGGGGTTAGGAGGATGGATGGATGTGGAAGGATAAGAAGGAAGGTAGGTTCAGGAAGAAGAGACACCCTATTGTTTTGCTCTATTCTGATGTTTATCAGTGGCCACTAAGTCCAGCCCACACTCAAGAAGAGAGTATCGCAGAAGGATGGAGATAAGAGACAGGAAATACTGGTGAGGGGGCGGGGGAGCGGGGCGCTGCCCACTGCAGCTGCCTCAGCTATTTGCCTCAAAGCCTGGCTCTTCCCATCCCTGCCCTACAGCGTATTCTGGGAGCAACTTAATATCCTATTAATATTCCTTTCTGCTTTCAAGTCAGAAGCCTACCTTAGAACGTGCTCTTATCAGGCCCTCGGCCTTGCCTTCTCTTGGCTTTTTTTTTTTTTTTTTTAACTTTTTCTGAATATAAATTGGGAAATATAGAAGAGGGGAAAACCCCACAGAGGTATTTACTCTTAAAAAAGCAAAACAATACCAAAACACATTCGCATGTGTTTGCACATGCATGCATCCGCGTGTTTGTATGTGGGGAGAGGGGTGGGCGCGGGTTGTCTTAGGACGGCTCTAAGTGTCAGTGCTTGCTTTCCGCCTTGTTTGAGGCAAGCCTGCAAGCTTCCTGGGATTCCCCTGTCTTGTCTCCCTTCTTGCCATAGGAGCCGTGAGATTACAGACACAGGCTACGACCACCCTGCTTTATATGGCTCCTGGGGCTCCAAAGTCACATCCTCATGCTTGCAGAGCGAGGGATTTATTTACCCTTTGAGCATCTGCCCAGCCCTAGATACCTGTTCTTAACGATTGACTGTATCTACTTCCAAATTACTCCCAGGTGATTTTATAGATCTTCGAGATCGTATTGGATACAGGCAGTGCACCTCCTGTGTCTGTACTGAACCTGCACAGGTTTCTTTCCCTTGGGTCACTTAACATTTATGTCATGTATATAAGTAGCCTAGAAGTGATTTGAATTGACCAGGAGGATGCATGCCGATACCAAATTGTGTTGTAGCAAGGACTTGAACATCTTTGGGATTTGGTGTCTCAGAAGAGTTCCAGAGCCAGTCTCCCATGGATACTTGGGAACGAATATAACGTAGTAATTCAGATCTCTTCCCATCTCATTGTATGAGTTTTCCTTGTCCAGGGTCTGTGATTTTCTGAAATGTATTGGTGACTCAAGAATGGCCTAGTCCTCGGAATGTTGTGTAAGCTGCATTGTTGTTCTGTGAAAGAAGGGCTGGATGTGAAGGGGACCAACGGCAACTGCTAAGGACAGCCTTTCCCCATCCCCTGAGGAAAGCAGGCTGCTTTCAGGGACCATAGTGTCTTTTGGCTACTAAAATACAATGTCCTAGTCTGGGTTACTTAAAAACAACTGAACACCTGCTCTGCAAGCTGAAAAGCCCAGCCTCCAACTTCTGGAATTCTCTTTTTCTCTTTTCTTTTCTTTTCTTTTCTTTTCTTTTCTTTTCTTTCCTTTTCTTTCCTTTTCTTTCCTTTTCATTTTTCATTTAATTTCCCTTGGAGCTCACCTCGGTTGCCCTCTGTCATCTCTCACATATTAGGGATGGCATCAGGCTGCCATGTTCAGTGTTTGGTGGGGGAGGGCCTGCCCCTCATAGGTATGTTTCCATGGTGGAAGAAGCAAGCACCTGAGGGTACCCCTCTTCATTTTATCGCTTCTCAGAAGCCCGACTTCTTTATGCTGTCAGCCATGATGCCCGTGGTATTAGGTTCCAGCCTATGAGGGGGCACCAGCACTGACTGTGAAAGTAGCTCAGTCAAATGGGCAATGCTCATTGTCAGGAGTCAGACTTTTTTTAAAAAAAGAATTAGTCTGATTTTTTTGTTTTGTTTTGTTTTTTTTCAAGACAGGGTTTCTCTATGCAGCCCTGGCTGTCCTAGAACTCACTCTGTAGACCAGGCTGGCCTTGAACTCAGAAATCCACCTGTCTCTGCCTCCGAAGTGCTAGGATTAAAGGCGTGCCACCATTGCCCAGCCATTAGTCTGAAGGAGTGCCGGGCCATCACATAGATAGTTCATTTTGTAGTCAGTTTTCTCTCTTAAAAAAATTGTGGTCATAGAACACAAACTGAACTTAACCCCTTAACTACTTAAGTGTACAATACAGTAGTGTTCAAAAATGAGACGAAATGTTGTATACTCAAAAGTATTTTCGTCTTGGGAAGCTGAAGATCCATATCCATTGAGCAATAGCTGTTTGTTAATGTGCCACCCACCCCTGTCACCATTCTGCACTCTGTGTCTGGTTTTGCTCTTTGGATACCTTGTGTGAGTAGAATCATGCAAGGTTTGACTGTGGCTCATGCCATGTGGCATAAGGCCTTCAAAGTTCATCCATCTTGGAGTGTGTATCAGGATTGGCTCTTCTAAAGTCTGAGTAATACGCTGTAAGAGAAGAGCCCGTTCTGTGGCTCCATTCATCTGCCAGTGGACACTTGGTTTGCCTCTACTTTGGGGTCATGAATTTATTTTCATTTTCATATGGGATGTTTCGATCTATTTTAGGGCAAGAAGTTGCCGTATCACCTTGGGGATGATGCAGAGGAAGGGGAAGTGTCCGATGAGGACAGTGCAGATGAGATTGAAGACGAGTGCAAGTTCAAGCTGCATTACGTGAGTTACTGGCTCCTCGCCATTTCTGTCCCTTCCATACTGCAGAAAGAATGGAGTGCCACATTGGTAGCATGTTAAATTCTCCACCAGTGTGGCGTCTGCAGTGCTAAATGATGCAATTTTAAAACTACTCTGTGCTGGCACTCAGCAGTTGGGGAGGTACTTTGGTCGCGGAGTCTATGCCTTAGAACTGGGAGGCATTTTAGTAGTGAATCCTTCTGAGTTAGAATTTCTATCATGTGACCATAGCAACTCTTATAAAGGGAAAGATTGAACTGGGACTGGCTTATAGTTCACAGGTTTAGCCCATTATCGTCATAGCAAGAAACAAGGTGACATGCAGACAGACATGGTGCTGGAGAGGAAGCTAAGAGTCCTACACTTGGGTCAGCAGGATGCAGGAATAGAGGGACACTAGGCCTTGATTAAGTATTTTAAACCTTAAAGCCTACTCCACAGTGACATTGTCTCTCCAACAAGGCCACACCTTCTAATCAAGTTGGAAGTCAAACTGTGGTTTGAGTAGGTGAGGCCCTGCCACCCCTGCCAAATAAATACTGGCTTTTCATTGTAGTACCTTAGGCTTGCCCCACGCCCCAGCTACAACTGGGTCTGCTTTTTAAAATGTCAAACTCCTCACCAAAAAAAAATATACCTTGGCCCATATGATGCCCAAGCTCTTCCAAGATTGGGACATTTGACTGAATGTTCATTTGCCATATGGTCTAGGGGAAGTCAGTTTAAACCTGCAGAGTTCTAAGGCTTGAAGAAATTCTGTCCCTTTCACCATCAATAGTCATATGATTTCCAGTGTCACAAGACAAGCCCAAAACAGTGCAGGCTTTACAGTATAGTTCTATTTCTGCAGAAAAGTGGTACTTTGTGGAAATCAGAACCATGATTGTGTCCCTAGGTACATGTTGTATAATCTAATATACACCATTACCCTGAATTAAATAATTATGTTGTTGCACCAAGACACAGTCTTCTAAACTACACTAACTCTGACAACAGGAACTGACACATTAGTTTCAAACGAGACAAAAGCTTAGCAACAGCTGATGTCTGTGGACATTTCTTTCTTGGCTTTCAAGTACTTTGAAGCAGGAGGAGTGTTAGGCTAATATGCCCCATCTAAAGCATTGTAACACATAAAATTTTTAGCACAATTCATGGACCCCGAACATTAACTTTCATGAGCTTATTAAGATATTTTATGGATGTCACTAATTTTTCCTGAGCATTTCTTGCTGTGGATGTGCCATTACCTTTCTTGGTTTCAGATGATTTGGAGTGGATAGAGTAGATGAAAGTTCTTGTCTTCCTGGGGTTTAAACATTAATCAAAGAAGATGGAGACAGATAAGAAATAAGACAAATAAGTGAAATAAATAGTATGTTAGATGTAAGTTCTAAAGGAAGAAATGGTGTGTGTCTATGTGTGTGCATGTTTGTGTGTGAACATGTGTATGTATGTGTATGTTGAATTTTCAGAGGGGATGTCTACATGAGAGTTTCCTTAGAAGTTATATTTAACTAAAGATCTGAAAAAAAATTAGCCAGGTTAATATATGGAGAGAAAGTTCTAGGCAAAGAATAGAACAGGTATAGTGGCTCACCCAATGTTACCTGCTGAACAGGAGACAGGCTTTCTCCCAGTCTGTCAGCTGCTCAAGCCCCATGAATTGGCTTTTTTTTTTTTTTTTTTTTTTTTTTTTTGCTTGTGCAGTGAATGTTTTCTGCTGTCCTTGACTCCTCTAAGCTTCTACCTTGTATTATTCTGTAGCTTCAGCCATAGCGAAAATCTGGCTCATAATATGTAAGCCACAGGGTAAAGCCAATGTGTTCAGTGACCCAAGAATCACACAGCTCAGAGATGCAAGGGGCAATTTCCTCTCTGCCACAGTGCAATAATCTAACATTTGATTCCAGGCAGCCAGTTCGCCATTATTCACAGTTATGGGATCCTTCGTGCCAGTGGACCACACAGACCTCCCCCTCCTGAATTTCAACTTCATTGATTATTTTTTTTCTTCTTCTTCTGTTAAGTTTTTCAGTTGTATTTTTCTTAAAACTCTCCGAATCCGTGTTTAGCCAGGCTGTTGATCACAAACATCAACTATATTTTGCACGAAGCTTATCCCACAAAACCAAGCCATCCAGCACGAATTGAGCCCCAGTGCACCAGTCCCTTGTGAAACCCATTGCATTCTGTTATACTATACACCACGATTCACTCTGACTCCCACTAAACATTTGAATCATTTTCCCTTTCCCTGCGACTATAGTTGCAACTTCATCATCTTGCCTTGAGACATTTTAAGATTGATGAACATTGTTAGTCTCCAACATAACAGCGTTCACGGGACGGGTGAGTCCTCCAGTGGGGATCTGAGGCCTTGCTACTCCTGTGTCCACTCTGAGATGAAATGGCACATGCTCAGCAGCATGCCATATCCTAGCAACAAGTTACAAGGACTAGAGAAAGGGACCTGCATGCATCTAATTCTTTCTGTTCTATGATACGATCCTTGGAAAGAAGAACATGGTTTATGGGAACGTATGAATCAGCTAGGAAGGGGTCAGTGCAGACTCAGATGGCTGAAAGGAAGCTCCGCTTAAACCCACGCCTTAGGCTTTGAAGCTTTATAAGACAGTTGAAGGGGAAGATAATATGTTTTTCTTTCTGTTCCCAGTGTCTAGCACTAAATGGAAGAGAGGCATTTTGGGAGTGTTGACATGGCCCTATATCTTGTCTTCTGGTTTTATTTTTAGAAAAGGCCCCCAACTTCAGCTGCATATTGGTGTGACAAGGAGCTTTCGGAAGTGCTGGTGCCCATGTCCCAGCCCAGAGGTTTTGATACTGGTCTGGGTGGCGCCTAGGAATCTTGCCCACTGTCCTAGCAATGCCAGTGTTTAGTGAAACATCAGCACTCTCTGGCTCCATCTCTCTCCAGCTGCTTTTAGTCTTGTGTGGGGCAAATTCCCCTTTCCAAGTGACTCTTTAGAAAAGATGTGCTGTGGGAAAATGAGAATGTATTTGTTTGTTATTATTATTATTATTATTATTATTATCACTATTGATGGATAGATAGATGGATGGATGGATGGATGGATGGATGGATGGATGGATGGATGCATGAATGCATGGATGGATGCATGGATGGATGCCTGGATGAAAGAGATTCCTAGATCTCTCAGAAGACTGAATGTGGGACCCTAATTATATCCTTGGGGAAACTGCTCCTGACCATATTAAATGACTGTTCTCCCTCTTGTCACTGCAGCATCCTTTTTCTGGTCCAGGGAAACAAAAGAACAAGACACACATAGCTCTCAGCATTGGTCTCTGCTACAGCTGCACAGTGGCAGATAGGTCTTGAGGTCGGGTGTCTGCCTGAATTTTCTTTTAGTGGTACTGCTGGGTTCCAGGACTGAATGATAATACAGTAATGAAACCTCAGCTGCATATTTCTTTGTTCCTTGTGGCTGCAAATTTCGTAGTGATGAAAATCACAGAAAGAAAGAAAGATCACCAGGCAGGGCTCTCATTCCTTCTGCAAATCCCCAGGATTAGAGGATGTGAAGCGAATAATGATAGCTCTTGTGTTAGCCATTCCTTATTCCACCGGCTCCTGCCATCCTGGGTTTTGTAGCTTTAGTCCTGCTCTGCTGTCATGCCCAGAGTTCAGCTCCTCATATGTCCATTTTTCTGTGAGTCCCCAAGTAAGGAAAGAAAGAAAATGGTATTGGAAGCATTCTGAGACTAGCTCTAGGCATTCCAGGTGTTCTTGCAGGCCTTTATTGGCAAGCTTCACCTTTCTGTCTCTATAAACCTTCACCTCAGGCTCACGGACACTCCATCAAATACAGGAGGTGTTAGAGAGCTTACAGCTCTTTTGTTGGGTCCACTCATGACCTTAAAGGAAATATATTCAACGTTTTCTGCGGAGGGTTTCAGACTATTTCCCATGGTTTTATGATAGGAATTGTGGTTGTTTGAAATATGAGCCAACTCAACATCAACTCAACTCAAGAATTCATCTCTTTTCTGTCACAGTGTGAAAAAGGATGGCTGCTGAATTGCCTGGGAAGCATTGTGGCTTATCCCAGTCTCCTCATTCACAGGGCTCTGTTTGGTTGAGCTCTGAAGCTTTCTTTGTCTGTGTCATTCATTCTGAGTGGGTCCTGGCAAGACTGAGTGCTTATCTTGGAGGGTGTTGGATGGTTTGGATAATGTGCTGTTAAAGGACATTGCTTTGTAAGGCATGCTGGTACAGAGCCGTACTTTCGCTTTCCAGACAGTCATCTTGTGTTTCGAGCTTGAATTTGTTAGGTTTGATAGATACTGCATTTTTTTTTACAAGTGGATTTGCTGCAGTTTTACACGGAAAAAGCTTATCAGCCCAGTTTTCCCCACAGTATGTGCTCTCTGAGGCACATTTTAGTAATTCTCACAATATTTTAAGCTTGATGACTGTTATCATTGTATGAGGTGACCTCTGATATTTGATGTTAGTATTCTCTTTGTTTTGGTGAGAGCAGAAACTCACCCCACCTGTTACTATGTGTATCCTGACCTATCCACTAACTGGCTGTTTCCCAGCTCTCTTCTGCTTGGGGCTTTGCTAGGGTTTTCCCTGATACACATCGATATCGAAAGTAGGTTAATTACAGCCTTACAATAGCCCCCAAGTGCTCAAGTGAAAGGAAGAGTTGCATGCCCCTCTCTTCAAATCAAAGCAAGAGATGATGTATCTCAGGGACAAAGGCACAGAAACAGACAGAGAGCAAGGCCTCCCACACTAAACAATTAGCCAAGTTGTAAATACAAAGGAAAGGTTGTTGAAGGATATCGAGGTGCTACTCCAGAAAATATACAAGTGGGAAGAACGTGAGGCAGACTTGCTGCTGATAATGGAGAAAACTTTAGTGATCTGGATAAAAGATAAACTAGCCAGAACATTCCTGGTGAAGCCCAATCAATGGCAAAATCATAACTCTCTTCAGTTAAAGATCTTGAGAAGAGAATATTCTGGGTATAATCTGGTGGGCCTGAATGTTTTAAGATGAGAAGACCAACAAACGATTACAGGCAGGTGAAGACAACGTAAGACATGGGTACCTATTGCTATGCTCTCTCTCACAAGCCAGGGGATGTAGAGAGCTGCTCAAAGTGAGAAGGGACAGGGACATTGAGCTCCAAAGGGACTGTGGCCCTACTTTGCTCCAAATGTTTGTCTTCTGGGCTAATGTTAATATGAATTTGTTGTTTCCAGTTGCTAAGTTGGAGTTGTTACAGATATCACAGGAAATTACTGTTTTCCTGTTTTAAGATACCTTGTTTCATGTTTCTTCTTGCCAAGAAGCTGAATTCCCAAGGCAGGTGAGAGCCTCTCCTCTGGGCACCAGAGATACCCATACAACTCACTCAAACTATATGAGCAGTTCTTTAGGACACCAAGGCCTGGGACCATTGCTTCGTCCTTACGAGTGTTTCTCGCCTAGCATATGGCAGAAATTCAGTGTAAGTTTGTTTCAATCAAAATGAATTTCCTCCACAACTCTCTCTGATCTTTATTCCATCCCCCCAAATCCCTATCCTAGTTACTATTTAGTGCCCATGATAGCAACTGGCATGTCTGGATTTTCATCTACAGACCCTTGTCCTCTTTTGACATATGTTCCCAGACTGCTGTTATTCCTCAAGTATTATTTATGCGGGACTCTTAGTTGCCCAAACTCTAGCTTTCAAGTTCTTCAGCCTCCAAAGTACTTCCCTCTCTTCAGATCTGCCAAAAGACATGATTGAGGTCTCTGTTCAGGGAAGTCCTTTTCTTCCTCACTCTTAAACACTTAGCTATCTGGTCAGTCTCTGCTCTGGGGCATTCTCAGCCACCCAGCTGTACAAATTTGGCTTTCTATGCCCACCATTGCCCTGAATAATAACATAGAGACTTTTATATTGATTAAAAGCTTCAGGCAGATTCTGGTCTATTCTAATCTGACAGTGCTGGCCTGTCCTACTTCCTAGGCACGTGGTCATTACCTGCTATTCTAGTCTTGCCCTGACTTCCTTCTTCATCCATGTTCCGATGGTGACTCCCTTCTCCTCCCAAGCTATTGGCTGTTCAGCTCTTTATTTAACCAATCAAAAGATGATGCAGAACAACGTTTACAGAATAGTGAGTCAGGAGATGCTACATAATAATGATAATACCAAAGTCCAGACTGCAACCAGACCTCTGGGTATAAATCAGTATTTGATACAAAGTGTACAAACACATCCTCCAACATGTAGCAAGAATGGTATGTCCTTCCCAGTATCCCTGTGACCGGTGTGTGGTGTGTGTTCACTTCTGAGGTCAAATGCAAGCTCTTTTTCATCTTTGTGTCTCCTTCAGGGCCTGATTCTATGATGGGTGTTATGCATTGCTAGTTGAATATCTTAAACACATTAATGTATGTGATATAATTAGGGAAATAAAGCAGTCCCTGTTGGCATAGGTGTTCTTAAAAAAAAAAATCCTACGATGTTTATATTGCTTGTTCTTATAGGATTTTGTGAAATACATTCAGAATTAAAGAGCTATCTATTCCACAGGGATAAGATAGGAAAGCCTCCTAGTAATAAGTAATGTGGGACTTGTTTCTGTGGAATGGAACCATCCCTGAATGCTTTGGTGGGATACTCTTTGGCAAAAGGTTGAAAAACCGGTTTGACAACTGGAGCAGATCTAGACAAAGGGAGAAGTGAAAGCACTTAAAGAGCAGAGGGGCCACTTACAGAGCCTGGAGCCTCTGGTCTGTGGGAAGATGCAGAGTCTGGACACTGTGCTGCGTCAGGCTTCCAGGAAGGGATGTGCCTTGACCATCTAAAAGCTGTGTGAGATACTGGCGTGGCTTTGCTTCTGAAAGCCTTGAAATTGGTTGTGGTTTTAAAAATAATCATAATAATGGGTCATAGCACCCGTCAAAAAAATAATCATAATAATGGGTCATAGCACCCGTCAATATTGTATGCCATCTAATGACATCAAGGAGTTGGAAACCAGAAAGAAATTTTGTCTCAAAATTGTCAGCAGCCTTGGAATTTTGTAGCATTCTTTGCCTCTCAGTGAAGGAAGTCATTTTTTAAAAATTGCATTTTTTTTTACTCAATTTTAACTAGATAGATTTAGAAAGCTTAGTCTCCAGAAACTTTCCCTGGCTTGCCCTCTGGTGAAATCTTGAAGTGTCAGGCAAAAATGGTTTAGACTCTTTTTTTTTTGTTGTTGTTGTTGTTGTTGCTGGTTTTTTTTTTTTTTTTTTTTTTTTATATGTCTGCAGCCAACCTTATCCTAGGTCCCAATACAAATACAGAGACTAGGGCCCATGAGCAGCAGAGCTTCCTGTGGCAGCTATCTGGGCCAGCTCCCAATGGTTTAGACTCTTACCTCACTTACTGGCCAGCTCTGTAATTTTTAAGCAATTTGCTTAATTTCTCAAGAGTTCGGACTCTGTATCAGTGAAACGAAATAGAATAAAACTTTGTAAGTGTGAACAATGTTGAATTTGCTGTGAGGATGGAGGGTGAGCTTTTGATAATCAGGCACTCTGGAGGATCTTTTTTTTTTTTTTTTTTCTTTTTGGTCTAAGGAGAACAAACCCAT
>JADRCD010216936.1:0-11503 GCA_019843815.1 Montemys delectorum
CTGTGTTTGGAAGCCAGTTAGTAAATACTGGAGTGTACATACAGAAAACAGCCCTTCCCCTTTGTAAGCACTGCTTTGATCTTTCTGCTTCCTTTTTTACGTCTGCCCCTAGAACTAGCTCAGCCAGGCTGACTGAGTTGCAGAGGGTTTAAGCCCAGACTGGTTAAGCGAGCAGCATCAGATTTAAGGGTGCTCTTCCTTTTCACGGTCCTTCCGATGAATGGAGGCTGAGTGCAGAAGCTAGTATTCCTGTGGGCTGTCTTCACTACCTGCAGACGTCCAGATAACTGATGAAGCAAGCTGCTTCGTTGACGACGTTCAGGGATTGCTCATTGCGGTAGAGAGGTCTAGATAAAGACTTGGCAACCACGTGGACTGTGGATTATCATTCAATCAGCAAGCCATGGTTTTACCTAATTTATTTATGAGGTATTCCCCTTCTCCGAAGAGGGGAAAGTTCTGGCTTCTAGGGAGAAGTGATTATTTATAACCTTTAATTAATTTCAGCTTGGGCAAAGAAAATAAAGTAGCTGGCATTTTAAAATGATAAGCTAAAATAGTCGTTCCTGAGTTGCTGTGTGGATTCGTTGATTAGCCACACTGAGGATCAAACCTAGGACCTCATGAGTGTTCGACTACACTTCGATATATCTGTAGCCTTGTCACCAGGATTTTTGGAAAATGTATTCAAAATACTTATTCTCCCCCTGCATCGAGCAGAATGCAGTGCTAGATGCCATGTTCTGGGCCCCGAGCTACTGTGTTAGGAAATGCACCTGGAGCGCACTAGGTGAATCAAGAGTAAATGCTGTGTCCTGCTCTTGTGTGGCAGATCGAGTAGGAATCCGGTCCAGGAGATTGAATGGGTGTCTGTGCGAAAGTTCTCATGGATCTATCCTCTGGAAGGAACTTGTTTTGTTTGGATGGCATGCCAAGTTTCTGCTTACAACATGAATTATATAAGGTAGTGTGGTTGTGTTAGAAGAAAAGGCCCAGGAGAAGGTCAAATAGAATTTTAGTGCTAGCAGACTCTCTAACATGCGTTGTGCCTGCATTTCTGTCTGACCAAGGCTGATGGACAACCAGAGCGCTTTACTTTGCTTCTGGTAACTGTGATTTGTGCTTTTATACCTCTCGTCGGTACTGAAACTGGTTGTCTAACTGTGTTAGAGGTGAGCAGGTACACGAGTAAGAACATATGTATCCCAGCAGATGCCTTCTGTTGAAGCACAGAGACTTGAGGCTTTTATTTAAGTGCAGGCACTCAGCCTCAGGGGGAATGCTTGGAAGAAGGGCTTCGGCTTGGGAGTCCAATCTGGGAGAGGCTTGAAAACCACATGGTTTGGTAGAGTTAATAGTTCTTATCGTTGTGCTGTTGCCTTAATGAGTATACATTGTCTTGTTGGGAAGAAAGCGGGGAGGGGGAGAGATGGAAAGATAGAGAAGGCTGGAGGGAAGGAAGGAGGGAGGGAGGGAGGGACACAGGGAGTGAAAGAAGGGCATTCATTTCCTCTGTTGAAATTGCTTTCCCCTTCTTGTATTGTCTGAGAGGATGTTCCTGCTCACTAGTTAATCCTTTCAGATGAGATTGGGAGATGTACAAATAGGTTAGAGAAGAAGATAAGACTACTTCAAAGCCTGAGGTAAGCTAGGACTTGGTAAAGGTTGTGAAGTCAAGAGGAGAGAATATAGAGAAGGCATTTGTTGGAATATTAATTTATTAAAAATTTTTAAATATTATGAAGCCATTACACTTCACATAGTAACTAACACAGATTTAATTATCAGTAATGCATGTTTGAGAGGCTTTAATTTGTTGTTTGTTTAAAAAACTGGAATAATGATATATAAGTTTTAATTATCTTGTACAAATTACCTTCTGATGGTTTACAAAGTAAACTCTTAGGCCCCAAACTTTCTAACCCTATTTAGAGTATCCCTATTTAAAGTATCTACAATCCTTATTTAATTGTACAAACAACCCTGAACATTCAAGAAAGATATAAATATTCTACAAGGCACAGTCTTTAGAAGAACCTAAAATTGTTTTTAAAAGAATAAAAGGCTGTTTGAAAGAGTAAGTCCTCTAGTTCCAGCTAAAAGCAAATAATAGTTAATCTATACTGACAAGAAATCTCTAACCGTGGCGTGGAATTTGTTGGTACTTAGATGATACCTGATAAACAGCTAAATCACATTAAATTGTTTTCGATAACTTGTTTTGACAGGCAACCTTATCTTACAGATAGTGAAAATCATACTGCTCTTCTGGTGAAAGAGAAGCCCAGAACACAGTGTCTGCTCCCTGAGTACAACATTTTATGTAATGTACATTTATGGTTTATTAGACTGTATAAATTATTAACAATTACCCACTGTTCTCTCTAAAAACAAAAAGAGGAAGCCTTTCTTTGAAAGGGAGGATTTTATGAGTTAGAAAGGCATCTTTTTAATTTTAAAGTTTTAGAGACATTAGCTAAGCAAGATAATAAAGTAATTGAAATGATTATATTGCACTTATACAGGTAAAATGGTTTGTGTATGTGTTGTGTGTATGTGTATTTCATTTTTTTGCAGAGTTAGAACTTCTCTAAATTCCACTGAAACTGTAATTTTAGTGCTAGCCTCTCTAAAAGGGGAACCAATGCTAACAAAAAGATTGCTAACACATATTCAAATCCATCAGAAATGGCCCCCAGAAGTGAGTGCTTGTTGCTCCTCTGTGCCTGCTCCAGGGAACCAGAGGGAACCCTTGGGAGGCCTGCTGTGCTCCACTTTCACTTTGTGGTGACCTTGCAGACTGTGGAACCCTCACCCCTCACAAGTCAGTACCATTCACCCCTGCGTTGTAGCACCTTCAGGAAAGTGAGCTTGAAACCATGCACCTGACCACATGGGTTTGACAGAGTCAGTTTATTCAATGAAATTTATACCAGCCAGACTAGAAAGGAACAAGATGCCAGTCTCCATTGTATTCACGAAGGCTTAGGACAGGCTCCTTGGTTGCTCTCAATTCTTGTTCTGGTCTTCTCTTCTCTTCACAACACTCATAAGCATACATCCACATTGAGAAAAATTTGTGTGTGTGTGTGTGTGTGTGTGTGTGTGTAGTTAGTGTATATATCTATATGTTATCTATATAGACTGATAAATAGTATCACTATATGTATATATCATCATATATACATATGCATACATATTTAATCTTCTTTTGTGGTTGCCAACAGACTCAAAGGAATTTAAGTGTTTGCATATGTACCGAGTTTTATGAAAAGCTGTCTTTGCTGAAAGGGGCTCTGGAAATGATTGGCAGCAGTTGTCAGTTAAAAGTGGATACAACCCAAGCACACTGCCTATGTCTTTTCTGAAATGCTACCTCAAAGCAGTTTGTTTAGCTGGGCTCCACTGCACAATCAACTTCTCCTGAAGCTGCTGGATATATCTGGAATAAACAAAGCTGTAACTTGTTCTAGCCATTGTACAAGTCAGAGATGTATGCATAGCCATACATATTAGATTTAACACTCACGTAAGCCTGTTGACAAGTGAGGTTCAGTAGAGTCTCTGTAGTGGGCTTACTATTTATAAACTTGAAGTAAGACTCGCTCGGCATCAGGTTGAAACGTCCTTTAGAGAAAGAAGTTAACATTTGAGGGAATGGATTGTTTGAATGAATCTTATTTATTCAAATAGCAAAAAGGTTCCAAATCATTACATTTGTTGTGTATCCTGTGGTTGGAACTAAGCCTGCTATGCCGTAGAGCCATGTGAAAGCACATGCACCCCTACCACCTCCCCTTCAGTTCTCACCTCTCTCCGTGTGCAGAGAAGGAAAGTGCTAATAAAGGTCTCTGTGTGCTGATTGACTCTCGGTCAAGCCCGCAACTCATTCGAATAGAAAAGTCAATGACTGAACTGTCTTAGAAAATATGTCCTCAAAGACAAGAATTTTAGGAATGAGATAGTGACTCTTCCCGGTATGTTAGCACAAGTGTTTCACTGACTCTCCAAGACATTCTCTTTTGCCAGGCGGTGGTGGCGCACCCCTTTAATCCTAGTACCTGGGAGGCAGAGGCAGGTGGATTTCTGAGTTCGAGGCCAGCCTGGTCTACAGAATGAGTTCCAGGATAGCCAGGGCTACACAGAGAAACCCTGTCTCAAAAAAAAAAATAAAATAAAAAACAAAAACAAACAAACAAGAAGCATAGGTTTCTTTGTGGGGTTAACCACTTATTGGTGCTTGCCTGTTAAAGATTACTTAAAGGCTTTAATATTATTTTTGTCAATGTGTGGGCATGGTTCATAAGGCAGCAGCCTTTAGTACAAAGCTCTGCCAATGGTGCACTTTTTTAATAGTTACACTTATTAATTTAGTTTTCAGAACTCAGGGATAACTTGCAGGAGTCAGTTCTCTGCTTTCACCATGTGGGCCTTGGGAATTGAACTCAAGTCGTAAAGCTTGGCAGCAAGTGCCTTTACCTGGTGGGCCATCTCGCCAGGATAATGAGGTTGAGAATAAAAATCAAGTCAAGCCTAAGTTTGCCCTTTGGCCGTTTATAAAAGTACTTATGAGAATATATAATACTAGTGGTTTGTATAAAACCAAAACTGAAAACAAATATAAAGTATAGGAAGTAGAATTTAAAAAAAAAAAATGTTTTCAGACTACTACTTCTAAACCAGGGGGAAACCTGGGAAGAACTTTCTAGAGGAGATGGATTAAAGTGAACCTAAGATCCAGTCAATTGAATACTCTATTTAAATAACTCATTCCTAATGCTTTAGCATTGTAACTAATCTGTGCAGGTATCATTAAACCTCAGAGCCTTGAAAGATTTGGCCAAAACAGTGACAATGGAAACATAAACAAAAATTTAGGGAGTATTCTCTGTAATGTTAAATCTTAAATGTAGAACTAAAATAGTCTGGAAGGTGAATCAGAATTGAGGAAAAATGGATAATTCATGAACGTCACGGTTGAAAAGGTCGTGTAAGAAGGGTTGTTGCGGTGAGAAAGTGTTTGTAGGCATTTCATCTTGGCCATCCTGTCTAGGAACTGCAAGCGGTGGATCTGGAGATACATAGAGCTTGCCCACTGCCTACCTGCCTGTTACACCTTATTATGCATAGGACTATTCCACACACTACACTAAAAATAAAAAGAAGTCATTTCCCCTAGTCTGAGAAACATTCTAAGTAAACATCGCTGCACTTGGGGAATTAAAATCAAAAGCATGGTATCTGGCAATAACTAAATCTCTCCCATTGTTCCCATGCTAATTATAGTACTCATTTGGTGCAATATAGTTTCTCTCCATGTATTTACCCAAGTCCCCATTGAAGACGTTTAATTCAATTTCAACAAGCACACAGAACCATTAAAATATTTCCTGATTATTTAAGAGAACTGCATGCTTGGTCATTTACCCTGCAATTATGGTTCTTTTTTTTTTTTTTTTTTCCTGATGGGTGGGGGAAACACCCTCCTCCTCTTAGAAAGTCTGCTGTGATAGCCGAATAGGAGTTAGTCCAAGTTGCTGTTGAGGTAGCTTAATCCCAGCCTGTAATAGATAGATGATGTTTTAGGCAAGGTCTCTGTACTTACTACACATCTGCTAAACAGAAGTGAGATGGCCATTGGGACAAATCACAGAAAACAGGGTTCTGTCCCTCAGACACCTCAGCGTCCCCACAGAGATGCCCCCCACAGTATGCCAGTTTAAATTTCTCACACCCCTCTCCTCTCACGCCCATAACTTCTCCACATGAGGGGGACACCATTGCTGTCCCTCTGCTCCATTCTCCAGGCAGCCAGCCCCCTCCTTCCTAACCCCTGTGTTCTCCCTGTGTTCAGTTGCTCCTGGAGTCTCTTGATCTGCGGCCTCAGGAGGAGCCCATGCCTTCTGCTGGATTTCTGGCTTTTGCTTCTCCTGTCTCCCAAGCCAGTGTCCTGCTTCTGGGGCCTTAGCCCTGGCTTCACAGCTACTTTGTTCTTTCCTACTCTGAGGTAGATCACTCTTGTCTTTACAGCTTTACCACCAGGCCTCACCTCCCTAATTCCTCACTCATCTCCTAATCCTCAAGTCATCCATATTGACTTCCAGCGCCCCACTCCCATCCCCTGAAACTTGCTCTCCTTAATACATTTACAAGAGAGGATTTTCTTTTGTGCTTACCCTACTGGTTGCTCAACCTTAGGCTCGGCTCAGCACCTTCATTTCTCTGTTACCTCGGTCTTACCCTGCTCACCTTGAAAGGGATTATGTTGGCCATTCTGTGTTCTCTTGGCTTCTTATGTATTTTTAAACAAAACATGCTGAGTATAATAGACAGAGGTTATTTTATTTAATTTTTATTTGCATAGCACTCTTTGTTTGCTGAAGGAACAAGTAACTAAGCAAAATGACTAAGAAGTTGTGTTCCCCATTAAGCTGTGTGACTCCTAGTACATAAATTAACTTTCTTGGGTCATGTTTTGGACAGAGAGAGAGAGAGAGAGAGAGAGAGAGAGAGAGAGAGAGAGAGAGAGAGAAATAGATTAGAACACCTCAGATTTTCTTGATGGGTCGGTAAACAGAAAGTACATGAGTGTACATGGAGCCAGTTCTTGATGTTCAGTGGCTATATAAAGAACTGTTGATTGTGTGGATAGTGGGTTACTTTTTGGTCCCAACAGTAGACATTTTGGGGGCCTCATCATGCAGTTATATTAACTAGTCTCTTACATTTAACTTAAGCAAAAACAAAAACACAAAACAAACAAACCTATGGCAAATTTGAGACAGACATTGAATGTAAAATTCAGTATTTGAGTTAAGTCAACTCCAGTTTGAAAGAAGGAAAAGAGACAGTAGTGATGGAGTAAGCAAGCTTCATCTGTCACAGAAGGAATGCAGCTCTAAACATGACACTGACATAAATAAAAGCTCATCACTGGGAATATGACCAGCAAGTAAATAACAGAGCCGTCAGGGTTAGGGCTGGAGGTGGGAGGAGAGAGGGAAGCCAGCTTTTACTTACCTTCTCTCTCCCAGCTTCTGTAGAGCAGAAGTGACACATTACACAGCATACACTCATGATGTACGGGGCAATTCTGTTTACACTTCAGGAAATGATTGAGCGTAGCTGGCAAGTGTAGAGTTTTAGCCTCACAGAAGCAATTCATTTGAGGAGCCATCAAGTCCTTGTCACGTGTCAGGTACTTAGAAATACAACACTGACCAAAACAGAAGTACATACCCAAATGGAGTTTAGGTTAATGGAATGCTTTTAGTTTTACATTTCCCTTTCAATATTAGTCTCTCTAAAGCTTGAAGACCTGAATAACTAAGAAAGTGTATGGATAATGGAGGGCCATCATTAGTGATTTTTCTTAGGGTGAGCATACATAGCCTTGGTGGAAGTCAAAAAGTAGCATATTGCTGGCCCCTCAAAATTCCTCCTGACCTCTGAGGTCCTCTGCCCACAACCCTCATCTAAAGGACACCACCCATGGCTCTTGGGTTGTTTAAACATTGGTCCTGTCACTCACATTCATCCTCACCGGACAGTAAATCAAGGCATGACAACATATGCCAGAAACCCGAGCACTCTGGAGGAGGCAGAAACAGATATGTGACATCAAGGCTAGTCTAGGTTACATGATAAAATTACATCAAAAACAACAGCAATAGCTCAGCTAAACCAAACCAACCCAAAAATCCCCATAAAGCAAGTTGATACTCCTGAGTAGCTAATGGCCTTAATGTCAACTCATTTCAGACTTTCCTCACTAAAACAAAATCTGTTCTTTTTTCTTTTAACTTAAAATGTAAAACTGCAAAACGAATTATATATTCATTTTAACACATTATTTATGAGTTAAAGAAAAATTTTGCTTAAAGGAGGGTGCTGGAGCCCATTGAGAAGGACGGCACACAGGAGAAAGACATCTTCACTCTGACCTCAGCTATGATGGGGCAAAGGCAGCCTCGTCCTCCTTGGCCATGTATTATACATTGGCATATGTGTATAGGCAGCAGTGCTCAGTCCGGACAGGGCTCTAAATTAGATTCAAGGCCTGAATGAGCTCTGTGTGAAGCCTGCCTTTGTTGCTGGCAAATCACTGTACCTTTGTGTGTATGCCTGGAAAGTCTTCACTTTGGTTGTTCTCTCAGGGATACCATGTCTCACCCCAGCCTGGCTGTGCTTGTATCTGCAGAACCAAACATGCTGGTTCACACAATAAATCCTTTCTTGTAGGACATAGGGGTTGTGGATGTAGGTCATTGGTAGAACCTTTGCCAACTATGTTCAAGGCTGTGGATTCAACCTCCAACACCAAAAAATGAGACACCCCCCTGTTGCGGTAAATCTCCAACCCAAATATGCCCCAGCAATGAAAACACAACTCAATATGAATACAAGCTGTGAATACAATACCTAGATTGGGCAGATCAACCACTACACTACCATCTTCCCCATCTATGAGACAGACCCCTTATAACGTGTGGTTTCTCCAGACCTCGTGCTTCTGCTCTGCTTTCCTTCCACCTCCTCCTCTGTCATCCTCTCTCTCCCACTCCTCCTCCTTTTAACAACTTTCAGCTCCACTTTCCCTTTCATTGCCGAATCACCAGCTCTAGCCTTTATTTTACAAATTAAGGTGGGAAAAAGGTTTACAGGAAATCACCTGAGTGCTGACTCATTCCTTGTTTGCAGCCCCTCACAGGAGAACAGAATTAGCATCAAATTACAACTAGCCCCAGAGCTATCCACAACACTTCCCCCTTTCTGTCCAATCAAAAGACTCTTTTATCTCTGATATAAATTGAACACAACTATTACCGTAAAGTACAAATAGACTTAACACCCAGTCCATCATCTTTGTCTGTTAATTAGAACCGATGTCATATATCCTATCTTAAAAGACTTATAATTCTACACCTGACTCATGTCCTAAATCTAGATTGTATGCCAACTGAAAGCCATCCTCTCCAATCTATATCATGTTAATGCTAATCATCTACGAGACTACCAGTCTTCAACTCCATCAGAAATCAAAGAATGACTAATACTACCTGAAAATATGAGAAACACAAAATATAACTTCCAAAACTTAGCCAATTTATAGAGACTACTGACCACCTGGACAGCCCCTTATACTTCAAAATGTTGGAGCATTGGTCTTCAACCTTCTGGCCCAGGGTCATCTGACAGACCTTTGTAATGCAGAATTTTAAAGAGGTCATTACCCTGTCTTGGCAGAGAGTATCAGTAGACCCTTCCGAATAGTGTATCTATTTTCTGGAGAGTATTTTGTCTGTAGATGAAATGAGGCAATTCTTGCCTACTGGCTCTCTCACCACAACCAGCGCAACTCCATGGATGTTCAGTTTCTTCTTTGAATTCAAGAAAAGGAATGCTGTCAGAAGCAAACTTGTCTCAACAATAAGTGAATAAGTAACATTAAATGTCACATTCTGTGGACTTTTGACGATTTTTGAAAAACTAATTCTCTAAAGTAATCTGGACTGTTCTCTGTTAAATACTTTCAGCCATTTCTAATTAAAATAACTGTAAACACCCTACAATAAACTCAGAGCCATGAATTTCCTATTTGCCCCTTAACTCATGGGCTTAAACATTTCAGATCTGTTTATAACAACAATAGAAGGACTAGGTCTAAGCCTTGCACTTCAAAATTTTTAGTATCAATAGAAGAATTTTATACCAATGAAAACCTTTGATTTTGCATCAAATTATGTACCACTTAAGAAAGTATGACTTCAGCTTAGTAATAATTAAAAAGATTTCTACCAAATGAGATTATGGCTATGCAGTCAACTCTAGATATTCCTCCCTGTTCCAATTATGACCATTTCTACATTTCCTAGAAAGACAACCTATAATAACCACCTCCAGCTCCAAAGCCTAGGGAACCGGGGCGACGATGAATCTTCATAACTTCTTCAAGCTGAATATGGGTGTTGAGATATTTTTGAAGGGAGGGGAAGGGTAGGGAAAATGGGGGAGTTGGTAGGCCTTAAGAAGGCCACACCAGCTGGGTAATAGTGGTGCACACCTTTAATCCCAGCATTTGAGAGGCAGAGGCAGATGGATTTCTGAGTTCAAGGCCAGCCTGGTCTACAGAGTGAGTTCCAGGACAGCCAGGGATACACAGAGAAACCCTGTCTCGGAAAAACGGGGGGAAAAAAAAAAGAAGGCCACACCAAAGATTGTATTAGTCTCTGATGTCTGTGTCCTGACTGGATCCAGATGAAAAACCAAGACATCAGGAGTTCAGACAGGTCAGTTCAGCATATCTGATGATGAAATTCACCAAAGCTGTATATTCTGTAATATATAAATCTCAAAACAAAATTTTAGTATCAAGAAAACCTTTTTGTTTGATTCTCTGGAATCTAGTTTTTCACGGGGTCTCCCCCTATCAAATTTGATCTATATAACTCTGGAAGATGTAAATAACTTAATCACCTTTTCCAAAAACACAAAGACAAAACCTTTTCCCCAAATTAGCATATTCTTCAACTGGTAACCTGGAAAACCTGTAGCTTGCCCTCTGTCCCAGAGGAACAATAAAACAACCTCCTGCAAACCTTATTATACCATCTTTAAAACAATTTATTCATACTTCTATCTATACCTGCTTATAAAAGGCAGCTTGTCAAATCAGGATTTAAACTCAAAATTCCCATGGAGCCCATGTTAGACAGAATATTGAGTATCCTGTAAGACTTATTAGAGCAATGTATCTTTATACCATCTTTAAAGCCATTAATTCAAACTCCCACTAATATCTGCCTATAGGAAGCAGATAGTTTTTAATTGTTAACCTCTCTGCCTAGAGCAGCCATCCTGTTATGCCATCTATCTGTTATGCTGTCTACCTGGAGCTACAAACATTTGTTTAATTAATACATATTATAATATCTATCTGTTATGCTCTCTACCTGGAGCCATATACTTCTATTAATTAATACCTGTCCATAGCAGGCAATTATTACTGCTCTCTCTCAACTTGGAGTCAGTGACTAATATTCCCTATCTAGTTCTGAACTGCAGGTGAAATTTCCCATCTTTAAGTATCAAAAGATTATATTTCTCTCTTTATATTAATGAATTACCTGGTCCAGAGCACTTTTGTACCTTTGTCTCCCAATTCTTTTTTTTCTTTTCTTTTCTTTTCTTTTTTTTTTTTTTTTTTTGTTTGTTTTTTGAGGCAGGGTTTCTCTGTGTATCCCTGGCTGTCCTGGAACTCACTCTGTAGACCAGGCTGGCCTTGAACTCAGAAATTCGCCTGCCTCTACCTCCCAAGTGCTGGGATTAAAGGCGTATGCCACCCCCCACCCCACCCCCAGCTAAGACACCCATTGTCTGTGTCCCTGTTTGGGGGTTGGGGAGGGAGGGTAAGGAGCGAAGGATACAGAAAGTGAACACAGAAAGGCTCTCTCTCGCTCTCTCTCTCTCTCTCTCTCTCTCTCTCTCTCTCTCTCTCTCTCTC
>JADRCD010216936.1:15192-27954 GCA_019843815.1 Montemys delectorum
TGTGTGTGTGTATGTATGTATGTGTGTAGGATTTATAGATACCACAACCTTGTCCCTTCATCTTTGGGCAGTTTTTAACTTAGGGTTATTTCTTAACATTCTGTGGTTTTGTTTTTTGTTTTTTGACACAGGGGTTTTCTACCTAGCCAACATTTTGTGCTTTTCTCTTTATCAAACATGGACATTTAAATTCTTGTATATATAGATAGAGGTATATAAGCCAACTTCTGAAAAAAAAAATTACCTTTATTTCTACAAATATTTTTTCTTTCTCTTTTTCCCTAGTACTTTAAACTACAAATACATAAACTACTTGATATTGTCTCCTAAATCACTGAGGTAGTGTCTGCTGCTTCTTGTCCTGTGTGTTTTGGTTTGGAGAGTTGTATTGTTTTTTGTTTTAGTTTATTGATCCTTTCTTCTATGACATCCAACATACTGGAAAGTCCATCTGGTGAAATTTCATTTCAGTTCTAAGATCGTTAAAAAGCCTTTGTATTTTTGCTGCTGAATTCTCCATTCATTATGCCTATCTTTTTCTTTGTATTGTTGAACATACATTTGTTAGCTGTCTTAAAGTCACTAGCTATGAATTTCATTGTTGTGTGTGTGTTCTGGGACAAAGGTACCTGTTTCTTTGTAAGCATCAATATTTTTGTTCATTATCGATATCATAATGTGAAGAATTTGCATATTTTCCTTTTATTCAGAGTTGAGTTTTGTCCTAGTAAACCTTACTAATGTGCATTTAAAGTTGCTCTTATTCTAAGATGTGTTCTTGACTCTCATAACATGGTTTTTCCATACACTGCTATAATCACA
This sequence comes from Montemys delectorum, assembly GCA_019843815.1. Classification (NCBI taxonomy): domain Eukaryota; kingdom Metazoa; phylum Chordata; class Mammalia; order Rodentia; family Muridae; genus Montemys; species Montemys delectorum. The sequence goes on from JADRCD010216936.1 coordinate 16,015, forward strand.
TGTGTTCAGAACATTTACTGGTGTCTCTTCAACCCAGAGGACTGCACCCTCAGTCTCTCCACTCTGCATAGCCTCTGTAACCTTCTCAGAGCATTGATAGCCCATCAGTGGCTTTCCACTGAGCACGGGTGGCCTGATTGTGTATTTCTGAGGCCTTGCATGTATGCCATCTCTTGGGCCAATGAGATCACTGCTCTTCAGTTGAACTCTGCTTCCTGTGGCCTGGATTAGAAAGTGCCCTCAGTCAGAAGGTGAGCTCGGAGCTCACTTAAACTGTACAGCCTGTATCTCTTGTTCAGTGTCTTAGGCTGTTGTTGAGTTCATAATTACATAGGAATATGGCAAGATCAAATAGTGGTTAATCTATATGGCTGAAATTTGATTTGTGTGAATTTTAAAGACTTTTTTAATTCATGTGTAGTATCTGTAACATGCTGTTAACCATTTTGAAATGCATCAGTAGAGAGCATTTATGTGTTCAACATGTTGGTTAGCTAGCGTTTCTCTACAGCTTGGTTTTGAACCATTCTCATCTTCCCAGAAGCAAGCCTTGAATCTGGTAAATGATGACTCCCTCCCCAGTCTTCACTCATTCCACTGGCCTCTGGCAAACAGCCTGTGTGTTCCTCTTCCTAAGAATGTGCCTGCTTGGTATTTAATGTGAAGGGAATCCTGTATAGGTGAACCACCTTTTCTGTCTGGTTTCAGTATAAATCATTTAGCCTACCGGTTTTGAAATACAAAAATCAAAACTCCCATTGCTGATTGTAAGGGACCCATCCATTTAAGGAGACTGTGTGTGTGTACATATATATTTAAGTTGCATAGGAATAGTGGACTGTAGTGCAAAACCACCAAGAAATAGACCTTGTATGGACTGAAGTGATAACAGTGAAAGAGAAAATACAAAAAGGTAGAAGTTGATTTTAAGTACCACTTTGTAGAGTGCATAATATTTAAATAGGATAGAATCTCAAGATGTGAATAGATGCACACAATGGAAATGACATGGCACTGTTACATTTGTGTGTGTATGTACATGTCTCCGTGTGCGTATGTGTGTGCGCGTGCGTGTGTGTGTGTGTGTGTGTGTGTGTGTGTGTGTGCAGTAAGCATTCACATGTGTAGAAGTCAAAGGACAATTTTGGAAGCTGGTTCTTTCCTTCTAGCATGCAAGTTCCAAGGATTAAACTCAGGTCCTTGGGCTTAGCAGCAAGTATTTTTACCTCCAGGGCCATCTTGTTGGCCGAGCAATACATCTTTAAATGATTGATTTCCCTATAGTGTTTGTGTAGGAACATGGTGATAGTTGTGGCGTTTATGTATATAATGTAATATAATTAATATAATGTAATATAATACAAGCATATGCTGAGTACTTGGTCTTTGGACTTTACTGTGTAAAACACCTGGCAATGATCTGAGAGACACTTAAGCAGGAAAACACCTTCCATGGGGGCAAGCCGTGGAAAAGCTGTTTCTATCAGAGTAAGGTATAAGGTCTGCCCTAGGGTGTGTCTGTGCACATAGAAAGGAAGTGCACACACCAGAAACAGCGTGAGGAAAGAAGCGAGCAACAACAAGACTGTTAACTGCATTGGTTGGAGAACGCTACATTTGCAGGAGTGAGAAAGTCAGGAATTGGGCTTGTTGCAGGGTGATAAACTATAGGCATTGGGGTTGATGGGATTTAATGTATCAATTACTTGTTTTATAATGGCATCGTCACTTAAAGCTCACAATGGCTCATTACTGCATACACCTTGACAGTCTTAACAGTTCTAATACATGTACAGGGTTTGAGCTCTTAGCTTGGGTATCTTGGGTTGTTTTGTTTGGTTTTTTTTTGTTTTTTTTTTGTTTTGTTTTTTTTTTTTTGTTTGACCTGTTTTTGCTCTTTCTTTCTTTTTTTTAATTCATTTATTTATTTTTGGTTCAATTGGGAATTCAGTAGCCAATGGAGAAAAGCCAGTGCAAAGTACAGCACTGTGACTAAGAGTGTAATTAAAGTTATGATACTGAATCGCCAAGATAATTAACCCATGCCCCACATGCCCTCTGTTCCCATGACACTGACCAAGCTACACTGTTTAGGCTGCTGTCTTTCTATTTACTCGCCGTTCAGATTGGCTAGCCTTGGCTGCGAGATAAATCACAGAGAAGCACATAGGAACACAGACGGGCCTCGTTTCTGGTAAACCTGTGACTGATTCGTCTGGCTGATCTGTGAAGTTCTCCAGCTGCTCTGCTACTGTAGGCTCGGCCCGGGAAGTCTCGGCTTAGCCCCGCTTCTTTTCCACTCCACACGTGGGTTCTCATCCTCCCCTGGGCCGGCGAGGCCTTCCCCTTCCAGGAAGGAAAATCTGCTCGTGGCCCGGCTTCTTGAAACCCATGTTCATGACTCATTTCCACATCCTCATGTTGGTCAGGGCCTGCCGTTGGCCGGACAACGTTCAAAGAGCAGGGATGTTTATTTTATTGTCCCTGCATGGTGAAGGATAGAAAACAGCAGTGGCCATTGTCTTGAGCCTACCACAGCTATGAGCTCTGAGTTCAGACTGTGCCACTGTTGTGTGGTTTTGTTTCTTTGGAAATTGACAGGGTAGGAAAACTGCTTTCTGATGGGCTAAGGAAAGGCGGACAACGTCCAGGTAACATTTCAAACATGGTTTTCCAGTGATACGGACCATGGCATACACAAGTACCACAGATCTGCTCCTGGCAGCACTGTAGATGAAGCTCACACATATTTTAATTTTTAGTTTAGTAACTGGCTTTTGAGAGAGATTCATTCCCTCTCTCTCTCTCTCTCTCTCTCTCTCTCTCCTCTCTCTCTCTCCTTTGAAACTTACCATAGGGATTTTTATTTTTAAATATCACTAGACTTAGTATTGGTATTTTTACCTTCACGTATGGATTGCCTTGTGAGTAGCTCATTTGAAATTCATGCACTGTAAGGTCCTATTCCGTTCTTCGAGCTACACTCTGTAGAAAAGTTACATGGGTTCACCAGGTAATAGATGTAGGAACAGAAAGCATACTCGGGAGACCAGCCTGAAAGAAGGCATGTTGCAACAAAGAAAGAAAACATTCTGAGACTCCTAATGTGCATCTCCCCAAAGGAGACAAAGGGATTGGACTGGACGATGTGTGCATGAAGGCTGAAGAGCATTCAGTGAATACAGAGGGAGCCTCTTCCTGCTCCAGTCACCATGACAGCATGCTACTTCATGTGTTGGCATGCACAAAATTGGCAGAAAGCCTCAACTGTGGAGAATTCACCATTATAACAAGATTATAGTAAGCAAAAATCATCACTCCACATCACGTAGGAGAGGGAGTTGGCAGATGCAGCTGGTTTAAAGCGGCTCTTTCCATCTTCTCTAGAGGGTCTTATCTGAAAGCAAGCAGAAAACAACAGTAACAGCTTGAATGTTAGCAGTTACCATTGGCAGGCAGTTCCCCGCCCCATCCCGCTCAGCCACCAGCACAGACAGGTGTGGAACCCTTTTGTAGCCTACCTACCATGGCTGAAGAGATGGCTTAGCTAGTAAGAGTGCCTGCTGCTCCTGCAGAGGACCCAGGTTGGTTCCTAACACCCACATGGTGACTGACAACCTCCTGTCACATTGGATCCAGGGGATCTGACACTCTCCTCCTCGCCTCTGCCAGTACCCTCTCATTTGTGGTGCACATTGATGCTTGCAGGCAAAACACTCAAGCCACATAAAATAAAAATAAAAAAAAAAAATTAATGAAAGCTTGAAGAAAAGATCCCAGCTAGCAGCCAACATTACGAGTAGACTAGTTCCAGCCAGAACTAATGAGAGGCTTGAAGCAAAGATGTTTTTAAATGAATAATTACTCATGTCAAGAGGAAAGTCACATCGCCCATTACACTAGTACAAGGGCCATAGCTGTGCAGTCAGAGAAGCCAGCTCTACTCTGTCAGCCTGAGCAGATGAGCTTGGTTCTTCAGGTGGACTATATTTTCTGGGCTCAGCATAACAAGCGGCATATGTGAACATTATCTCTGGTTCCCTGGTTATGTGGAAGCAACCTGTCAAGCTTAGCTCACTCTTTCCCCAAACAAATGAGAGCGCTTGTCCTGAGGCCAGGGCACTCACTGGTTTCTCCTCCTCAGCATAACTGGCACCAGGGATTAGGTAAATTGTCCCTGGGTTAATCCTGAGCCTTCCAGGATCTTTGGATCACTTCTAGAAGGTGGTAGGACCAGCCATCCAGTCCTATCAGCCCGGAATATTTCAGAGAATAACTTCTAAACTCCCCCCGCCCCCCAGGGAAAAATACAATTTATAGGGTAGTGGCGCACAACCTCTTCAGACTCAGATATGGTAGAGTGCCAGTGGATATTGGTGAGGAATTTATTTGTCTTTGCTACTGTTCTATTGCTGTGAAGAGACATCATGACCAAGGCAGCTCTTCTAAAAGAAAGCCTTTAACTGGGGCTTGCTTAGAGTTGTACACGTTAAGTCCATTATCATCATGGCAGAGAGCGGGGGAGGGACACAGGCAGGCACTGGAGCAGTAGCTGAGAGTTCTGCACCATGGTCTGTAGGCAGAGAAAGACAGATTGCGGACCTGGGATGGGCTTTTGAAACCTCAGTGATCCCCCTCAGTGACAGACTTCCTCTAACAAGGCCACACCTCATAATCCTTTTAATTCTTTCAAATAGTGCTACTCCCTGGTGACTAAGCACTCAAATATGTGAGCCTGTGTCTTTCTCGGGACAATGAAAAGTTTATCTTGCATCCTTCTTTCTGTAATTTGTCATGAGTGAGATATTTATTAGACTGATGAGTTAACATACGTTCTGTATCTCCCATTTACTAATAAGCTTCACATGAATTGACTAGCTGAGTGTTTTCCATGGATCTGCTAGCCTATTAGATTGACATTCCATTATGAGTGTGTATCTGCCCCAGCTCTCAGATTAGCATTCGCCGTACGTGCGTGCACTGTTCTATGTCTGCAGTACGTGCATGCATTGTTCTATGCGATTGTCACGATGCTCCCAGTGAAATATTAAAAATGAAGAAGTGGGAAACCAGTTTCTGCAAATCTCAGTGTGGTAGCATACACAGAAAAATTGATTTATTTTAAAAAAAGAAAGCTTTCAGAAATCAGCATTTCTGAAAAGAAGTCCATTGCCAACATTTATCCTTAGTGTGACATATTGTCAGAGAGGGAGACAAGCAGAAAGGGGGACACTTCTGAAGAGTGGTCAGGAATAATTAGGAGTTTTGATGTATTCATACTTCATATTTTATTTAGCAATGTCAGGGCATTTTAAGTTCAATGATTTAAATTTAGATACAGCCTCTTTTTCATTATAATATATCTCTAATGTGTATTAGATAAATTTCCATGTCACTGTACAAACCTCCCCATTGTCATAGCAATTTCATAATATTTAACTTACAGTTGTAGAATAATAATGCAAACAGTTAGATCAGAGCACATCACAAACTCCTGAACATCGACTTGCAGAAGTTACTTCCTCTGAATATTTTACATGGTAAACACTGTTCTCGGCCATAGCCCTTACATTAGGTTTTCTTCAAAAAAATTCTCTATGGAATTAACATATTTTATAATTTTAGCTTTAGCAATTTATTCTCTGTACAGAGCACAAAACAAAAATGTAGTGAAAAGTCCCTTTTCCCAGTAACTTTACCCCTATTGCTAAAAAGTGGTACATTAAAATTACACCTGAGTGTTATGGTTACTACAGTTCTGAACCACCATGCTACCCCACCCACTCCCGATTTCCAAGTGCACCTTCTAGCTGGTATCTGACAGTCTACATTTCAAAGTGCAAATTGTAGTTCAATGTGAATTATATCATTTTAATGGATTTGGAAAGTTAGAGGGCTTTTTTTTTTTTTATTTTCCCAAAGAAATCTAAAGAACCGAAAGAGTTGTTGTTGTTGTTGTTGTTGTTGTTGTTGTTGTTGTTGTCATCGTTGTCCTTGTCATTGTTCACGACAATGCCTCAGACTGCCTATATCTTGGAACCTAGATGCTCTACATTTACTGACAGGAATGTTCCCGACTTTGTCCTTGATAGCACACACCCATGACTTTAGAATTTCTCCACTCAGCCCAGCTGCTTCACCAAGCCACCCCTCCTTTAGAATTTCTCCACTCAGTCCAGCTGCTTCACCAAGCTGCCGCTGTGTTAGATTGAGTTACTAGGAAGATTGCCACAGGAATGCAGGAAACAGTCCATTCAGCATTCATAGAATATGTCACATACTCAGGGCTTGGCTGGTTTTGTTACATTGTGCTTTGAGTGAAAAACACAACTCCCTGGATATTTGTGGAGACCTATCGACGTTTTCTGCGTCTCTTTATGTGGTGTGAAGATCTTCCTGATGTTTCCTGGCTGGGGTAGACAGATGCAGAAATGAGACCCAGGCTTGTGTCTCCCTTTGTGTCTCAAGGTCCTTCCTCAAAAGCGCAGGAGTGAGCAAAAGGAAAGTTGGGGGGGGGGGGCTGAGGAAGCAGGGGTACATAAGGGACTTTCCCCACTGCTTTTCTCATCCCCAGTTCCAAGGCTTAGTCGATATTTCAACATTTTAAGTATAAACTTGCTTTTGCAATCAATGCAAATATTACTCAGTGATTCATCCTTTCCAAGTGACTCTTGGTTTCTTTCTTTGACATTTTAGTTTTAAATTATAAATTAGCATTTACATTATGCTAGAGCTGCTGTTATCTTTCAGCACTTCAGTAATGATTAAGGCTTTATACATCAAGATTCTAAGTCACCCAAGTGTTCCTTGAGCCTCTTTAGTATCTTACCGAGTTTTTAGACGCACATCATCTAGAAACCTTTGGAGAGGGGTGTTACTGATGACAAGCTGCCCAGTTTGGTAGTTGGTCAAGCATTTTGAGGTGGAGCCATTTTCATTAGGGCTTTGTCTAGGGAATGGTCCAGGAGGATACCCTTCCATCTGTTAAGTGTAGTGGGAGTTGAATCTTCCAAGTTGGAGGGAGACTTCTTTATGTTAAATTCCCCCACTCAAACATCTACAAAATCATCCAATTTTAAAGAATAATTTTTAAGATTAAAGTATAACTATATCATTTCCCCCTTCCCCTGCCTCTAAGTTCTTCCATGTACCTCCCTTGCTCTCTTTCAAAGCTTCATGGCCTTTTTCTTTAATTGAATGTATATATGTATACATATATATATATATATATATATATATATATATATCTTTTTCTAAGTACAAAAAAATTAATCTGCTCCATCCATATAATGTTATCTATATGAATGTTTTCCATTGGTATTAAATAACCAATCAGTGTGCATTTTTGGGAAAGACAGTTTCTCCTGCTCTCCGCTTTCCATATGTGCCGGTAGTTCTTAGCCTAGCTAGGGCTGAGACCTCCTGAGCTCTCATCTCCCCTTCTCATTAGCCTGTCTGTTGGTGCCATCCTTGTTCAGGTATACACAGAATTAATGACATAAAGGCACTAAATGGGTTCGGACAGTCTAATAAGGCAGTAGTGTCATCTCCACCTAGAAGATTGTCTTTGGATTGTTAGGAAGGAATATCATCACCCAGGTTAATGGAAAACCTAGAATCATATGGATGGTGTAAAACATTGTTTGTGGAAATTAATTAGTAGCCAAAGTCACATACCAGGCAGTGGCAGAACCCTGGTATTTTCAGTGATGTCATACCCCTTTACCATATCAAGTCAAAATTCCCCTGTTTTAACTTTTTTGTCTGAATAGAAATATGTATAGTTGTAGCTGCTTGGATAGTTTTATTTGTTTCATCTTGTTTTAAGACAAGAGTCTCACAGTGTAGCCCTGGAACTCACCATGTAGACCAGGCTAACCTCTACCACAAAGACATCTACTTACCCCTGCCTCTCAAATGCTGAGATTAGGGGCATGTGCACTACACCCAGCGTATGTTTCCTTTTTAAATATGTATGTATATGTAAATTATGTGTTTGTGTGTGCCTGTGTAAGTTTATGTATACCTTATGTGTACAGGTACCCTCAGAGGCCAGAAGAGGGTGTCAGACCCCTTGTAACCGGAGTTTGACGGCCGTGAGCTGCCCCATGTAAGTACTGGGAACTGAATCTGGGTCTTCTACAAAAGTACTAAGCTTAACTGTTAAGCCAGCTCTCCAGCTTGTGTTTAAACATTTTCAAGTGTTTCTTATTTTAAGCAACCCGGCTTCCTTGCACAAACCTTTGTGAACTTGTTCCAGAGGACTTTTCCTTTAGTCTGTGCTGGCCCTGCTCTGTGTACTCCTGGGAGTGCTCCCGAGCCTCTCGTGCATTCCATTAGTCATATGGTGCTAGAGCACAGAGCCTATCACTGGAAATGAGTTATGGGAATGCTATGAGATATTTACATTCGTGTAAGATAGACTTTTGATGGAGACTAAGTACATTGAATTGGAAAATAATAACCAGCCCCCTTTCTTCCGTCAGCCTATGTACAAGCTACAAAGTGGGCACACCGCCTGCATTCTATGATGCAGAGTCTGTTCCCTCATTGCTAGAAGCCAGGGCTTTTCCACATTTGGGTTTTATCCTGCATGGAATGTGATCTTTGAGGTACAAATGCCTGCTTCTCTGTGGTTATCAGGGTCTCTGGAAGACTGAAGGTTGCTGAAGCTGGCTATATTAATAGCTTGCTAAGTTCAGGAAATTTGAGATTTTCAGATTTGTTCTTCTCACTGGGTATTTTTTTAGTGCCCTCTTTAGAGTTACAGAATTTCCATTGCACTTTGACAAAGACAGAGTGACTCTCACTGACTGGTCCTCACGAGAGGGTAGAGGGTGACATTCTGTCCCCGCACAAGTGTTATGTAAAACAATATCAGGACCTCCCCAGCCTCTGAACCAAGTCTAGACTGTGCTAAGACCATCTCAGAGTTCACGAGAAAAAGAATGCACAAAAGGGGTAAGACTGTAAACTATTGGTAGTTAGACAATAATAATAGAAGTGGCCACAAGAGTCCATCTGGACTTGATTGTTACACAGAGGTGGGACCTGCTGTATTAGACTGAGGACATTGAGCTTAGCAAGAGGGTTTAGATCCTGCCGTTTCCCTACTATGAGCGTTAGATGCCAAGGAGGTACTGCACACATGATGCGCTCCTACAGAGGCTTTTCCCCCCTTTGGCAGACATTTGTGGTCCCTGTAGAAATACAGCCTAGCCCTGCATATGTGCCAGGCTTATAGCTTCTTTAAGATTCACTCCAGTGTTGCACTTTTGATTTCTTTTGTTCTATTTTGTACAGCTTCAACATGGCAGACGATGATCCATACGGAACTGGGCAAGTAAGTCCTCATCTCACTAGCAACTTTGTTTAAATGTGTTCTTATTCCAAACACATGGAGGCAACACTAGTAACTCAGTATCAAGCAAACCCTAAATTAGTAAATACTACTCTAATTTTTTTTTCACTTTTTTATGTTCTTCCAGAGTTGGAGAGGGTCCTTTCTTATGTATTTTTGCATAAAACTGTATACACTACAGGCCAGAAAATAACCACTGAGTCAGTTGTGGTGGTGCAGTTCTGACCCCAGTATTCTATATGATGACTGGTCTATACAAAAAGATTGCTACTACGTGAGATTTCTAGGGCTGCTATTAACATCGCTACAAACCTAGCATTCCTTGAGACAGTGGAAATGTATCCTTTCGTAGGTCTGGAGGCAAGAACTCAGAACTGGGGTCTGGCAGGATAGTTTCCACCTCATACAGCTCCTGAGTGTGTTGAGAAATCCTTGGCATCACACCAGCCCACAGTCTGTTGTTGCATGGCTTTCCTCTAAGGTCTCCTCTACCTTATAAACACATCACTCTTTGGATGGAGGGCTCATCTCCATCTAGTGTGAATTCATCTTGACAAAGGCTGCGTGTCCTAATAAGGTCACATAAAGGAGGAGCACTTAGGAATTCAGAATATATTTGTAGTTAAGCCCAATGCAGTCTGTGGGAGTGAGTGTGCTTTGAGAGCACAGCGGTGTTGATCATCACGTCATCGACGCTGGCATCATAGGTGTGACCGCAGCCGTGACTCAGGCTGACACCAGGATATCTGTGTCTTCTCTTTCCTTCTAGCTTTTTCTCTTAAAAATTCTAAACCCATAGAAGTGTTACACAGTCTGATGTGTCCATGTTGATGATTGGTACTTCCATTTCTCCCTCTTCTCCCCGTATAGAGTATCTGGAGCATAGAACTGACTCTTGAAAGCAATTTCTAGATGTGATTACAGTGGTAACATTAAAAGTGGGCTGTACTGGATTTTTAAATTATTTAAAATACTAGTATCTGTTTGCTCCGTAGCTAGTTGTTGAGACTTTATTATGCGCAGGACATTAACATCCCTGAGAGGAAGAATCAGGTGATATGCCCACTGAGTTCAGGACTGCATCCCAGTTGGAGGAACGCAACCACAGTTTCCATATATGATCTGTGGATGTCGCCTTGGTTCACCGAGGGACAGAGGCAGTGGGAGGGATTGCTGTGTGTTCCTTTGGGGAAAGAGCAGGTTAAGGATGACTTTCCAGAGGAGGTCTAAGCTGACCTTTGAAAGCCAAAACCAGTACAGGGACACGATTTACCAAGTACAGTACAGGGACACTGTTTACCAAGGTTGTCCTGGCTCAGCGTTCCTTAGTACTTCACATTTAAATTTTGGTGGTAAACATCTGAGACTACCATTTCCCTAATTTATGCTTGCAAAGAGTCAGCCAAAAATAAAACTGAAAATGAAATATTTTGGGGAGACCTGGTGTTTCTATAAGTCACATGGCCCTGGAGCCCCAGTCAGAGCTGCAGTGGCCCCAGAGCCGCAGTCAAAGCTGCATGCAGTGGCCATCTTCTTCTCACCCAGCTGGTTGGAGTGAGGGTGCGCAGCATCTCAGGTCACCGTCTGCTCCTGACAATGTTATAAAATGGTGATGCTGAGTAAACCTAAAGACGGTTTCTTTTATTGTAGCATAATAGACACCTGGCAACCATTTGATCAAACCCCTTGTTTAACCTTTCACTTTTAATGGGCTTCTTCTAACAGAGGCCAACTCTCACCACCATGGGGGCTGTGTCTGCTTGGTTTCAAATCATGCTTTCCTGTCTGTACACAGGAAATCTTGTCAACCAGAGATGGTCTTTTATGCCACAAAAGAGTAAGACCTGCTGAGGGCAGTCATTTTGAAAGTGTCTTATGTGGGCAATTCGGAGCTGATCAGCGGGGTGGGCATGTTCTGATATTTCAATTGCAGGGGAAGGGGAGGCCCTTGAAGGCTTTTAAAGTTTCTTGTTTTGGGTTTTTTTTGTTTTGTTTTGTTTTGTTTTTTCCTGTCTTGAGCTTAAGTTTATCTTTTCTAAAGTTTGCGTTTTTGAGGGAGGTGTCCTCCATGGTCTAGCCCCACTGCAGTTTGTTTTCTACCCCTCACCAAGCAAACCCCACATGCCATGTGCAACAGGGCGTCTGTCTTAGTGGACTTCTCCCCCTAGCCTGCTCACTGCAGTCAGAGGCAGGACCAAAGCAAAGGATTTCTTTTTGAGGTTGTTCTCTTTGCTCAGAGATGGTGGACACCCTGTGTGGCCTGGAACTTATTGTTCTAAGACATAGTATTCTTAATGTTCTAAGACATTCAGTATTTCTTTCGTGGTAAATAGTGAATGGCACAGGTGTGCTTTGCTTTTAAAGTTTGAAATATAGCACACTTTTTGCTCCTCAATTGAAAGTTTGCATCCCTCAAAAGTGGATTTGAGGTGACTCGCATTTAAACATCACATTTTAGGGACCAGTGAGATTTTTCAGAGAGTAAAAGTGCTTACTAAGATAGCTTGAGTTTGACTTCCTTCACTACACACACATAAGCACACTCACGCTACACACACACACACACACACACACTATAC